>RCUC01168848.1:0-49910 GCA_003697995.1 Taxidea taxus jeffersonii
CATCCACCCACCCACCCATCCCCCCATCTATCCACCCATCCATTCATTTACTCATGCCTCCTGTGGTCAAGGCACTGTGCTGGATTCTAGGGGTACAACAGAAAACAAAACAGATATAGTCTTTGTTCTCAGGAAACTTACTGTTCAGAGGGGAAGGACAGATAATAAAGAAAGTGTAGCCATTGTTATTGAGAGTAAAGGTAAGAAAATCTAATCTCATCCAGAAGGTCAGGAAAGGTTCCCTTGACAAATCGACATTTAAACAAAATCCCGAGGGCTGTGTGGGAGTTGGCTTGAAAGAAGGAAGGATCGCTTCCATGTAGGAGAAAGCAGCGAGAGGAGGTTGCATGTGAGCTGGGGTTTCATCTGGGTGGGACATGAAGCTTCCCACGTCGAGGTAACAGCATAAGTGAAAGTGGGACACTTGTAGGAGTGCTTTAAGGGAAGTCTTGGCTGGGGGCGTGGTTGTTGGCACTAGATCTTTTGTTTCATTGATTTGGTCCCCCAAATGGGCACCATTTTTGGTACAGAGCCTCCCCAGCTCTCCCATGCATCTCTCGAGTCCATGGGTAATTTATACTGAAAGCTGGTTCCACAAAAATGTGTTGAGTGTCTAATAGGGAACCGGAATAGAACAGGGGCCATGGCTTTGGAGCTTGGATTCTGCAAACCTGATTTGTGACTCTAATGACAAACTTATTTAGAGTTCACAAATAAAGATCCCTCCATCTGGAGTACCAATGTCCCGGTGAAGTGGTAAAATCGTCGCGCCTGTGGACAGGTGCCCTGTAATGGGCTCTGGAACAACTCAGCCCCTCCCTGAGCCTCATTTTCCTTATTTGTCAAACAAATGGGCTCAGTCAGACCTGGAAACACCATGCCAGCCCTGAAATTCTCGCATTCTACAAAGCAGAAGAGCAGAGGCACCCTGGGAGCCACAGGCATCTGGGTCTGGGCGAACCTGGGCGTTTACTGCTTTTGTTCCTTTCTTCACAAGGGGCTCAGGCCCTCTGGACAGCTCACCCCTCGAAGGTAATCAGAATTCTATTTCTGTCCACCTTGGTTTTCTGCTCTTTGACTTGCATCATAAATTATTCTTTCTCTAAATGGCAGGCATAGGTAAGTTACCCAAAGGTCACTCAGAACCCCAGTCAGTCCCAGCTGCTTTAATTACTTTAGTGCTGTTCAGACTTCCGTGTGTGTGTGTGTGTGTGTGTGTGTGTGTGTGTGTGTGTGTGTTGTAGCAATCTAGAGGAGAGGTTCAAGAACCACTTTCTGCAAAAGGCCCCACAATTTTCTCTAAGTTACAGAGTTAATTATGTCAGCTTTTGTGCGTGTTTGGAGAATCCCCATCAAAACAGACTCAGCATATATATAAATAACAAAAGAGAGCCCATTTGCCGAGGCAGCCTTGCCTTTGACAGGCTGATGGCAAATCCGGGAGATGAATAGCAGGATGAACCCAGTGCAAATCTCAGATTAAAACCAGATAAAAATAATCTATTTATTAAAATAGCACCCCCCCCACCTTTTTTTTCCTGTCCCAGAGCTTTGCTCAAAGCTCTCACAGGGTTTCTGGATGTTGTGTTTCATCTTTAGTTAAGAATTATAAAGACAGTGTTAGGTGTGATCAGTACGATTCTGCTCTGGTCCTTTTGGTCTCAGTATGGCTGTCCCCAAGCTGGTGTGTGGATGCCCAGAAATACATTTTTGCAGTCAGGGTTTTGGACCAAAGTCTCAAATCTTAAAGGCTTTTGGAAAAGGTAGGGCTTTGGGTCCCGTTTTCTTGCTTGTGAAGAATATAAAATAATAATAATAATAATAGTAATAATAAAACAGTAATCTATAGCCATGCTATAATAAAAACCAATAACTCAAGCTAACTTTTGAGTGCACTTACATGCGTTATACTTGGCATCTCATTCGATTCTCACAACTGTTACTATTCCGACTTGACTTATTAGAAACTCAGGCACAGAGAGGCCACCTTCTGGGTTGGGGTAGGAAGGGGTGGGGCCATGGTCAGAACCTTGGCTGTCTAAACCGGACAGTAGTCACAGCTGACTTTCCTCATGGTGTACCGAGTCCCAAGAATGATGCCAAACACTTTGCATTTAAAACGTGAGAGGTCTCATGGCGACACCGTGAAGCTGGTCTGATCATTTTTCTGAATTTGCACATGAGGAGACAGGCTCAGAGAAGCTGGGTGACTCAGGTGAGGGCAAACAGCCCCATAGAGCTGGGCTTTCACGGCCATTCCACCTGGATCTCTAGCCAGGGCTGATAAATTTATGGCGGAGGGGCCAAATGTGGCCCATCACCCATTTTTGTAAATAAAGTTTTATTGGGACACAGCCACACCCATTCGTTTGTGAATCATCAATAGCTGTTTTCGTGCCACAGTGACAGAGCAGAATTATTGCCACAGAGACTGTCTAGCCCTCAGAGCTGAAAATATTTACCATTTGGTTCTTTATAGAGGTTTGCCATTCCTTTATCCAGGCTTAGTGTTCTTAACTACTACCATCTCTTGCTGGTCTGTGAATCATGATTCCTAAGTCTGGTGGTTCCAGCGTGCTGGTCTGATGTCAGAAAACAGCCTGGTCTTAGCCAGAGGTAGAGAGAGACACCTGTGAATTCCTGCCCTCCTGGGGAAGGGATGCAGAGGTCCTGGGGGTTCTAACTGCTCACAAGTATGTATGTTTTAAAGGGTGCCATAAATCCAACTTAGTTAGAACATAAGAAGGCTCAGGATCCTTGGAATTACCCAGAAAACAATGCTTGTAAATTGTAATTTTACCAGCAGACCTTTGTAAAAAATTCAGTCTTGGGCCACATCCTGGAACCTACTGATGCAGACTTTCTGTGGGTGAGTCCTGGGAACCTGCAGTGTTGGTGATGCGCTGGTCCTGAGTCTTCAGGAGCGGTGGGGCTCCAAGAGGAAGGCACATGGTCATTCTCCTCTGAACGATGCTAGCGCTAAGCCCCAATGAACTCACAGCCGCATTTCACCTTTGTTCTCTCTGCTGAGTCTTGCCTTGTGCTCTGGATTCTAACCTAACCTGATATTCCGTAATCATTCCCATCCCCTAACCCCTCACCTCCCACACTTGCCCTACCACAAACACTCAAAAGGAATCTTTTTTTTCTTTGTTTCCACAAAGAAAACTGGGAGGCCCACACACTCGATGTTAGGATGTAAACTAACCAACTATTACATAAAATGTGCCCTGGGCTCCAGTCTAGTCTTGACATACACAATGCATAGCAACAAAATAAAAAAAAAATTGTGTATAATAACATGGTATTTAATAATTGAAAATCAGCAAAATATCAAAAATGACTGATTTTGATTATAATCCTACAAGACTCGGTCTTCTGTTATTGGGCTGCTGATGTTTGGAGCAGCGGTAACGTAAAGGAATCTATAATTCACAAATTGCTCTATATTCGTAACGTGAAAGTGTATTTTCTTACTGTCGTTTTAGCAAGATGACTATATGGCCACAATCAATATCTTCAGATAATTTGGCAACGATATTGCCAAATTAGGAAATTTTTTTTCCCCAGGCCTGGTACTCCTTAGGTACTTTTTCTCTGAAATGAATTTTTATTTTTTTCACTGGGGTATAATTTACAAACAATAAGGCACACAAATTCTAAATAGAACGTTTCAGGAATTGTAACAAATGTATCTACCCATGTGTTTATTACCTCCCTTAAGTTATTTAAAGGTTAATTTCATTTTGGAGAAATTTTGTTCTGTTGAGGCAATAGTTACTGAAGTTGCCAAGAAATGTTTTAAAGCAATTCTATTTGGAAATAAACCATGGATTTTAAATTTCATGTTTAAACTTTATAACTGAGTCACATATGATGGGTTATTGCTATTGCAGAGAATATCGGATATTTGTTTTACTCTCTGTCTCTTCCCACACCTCCCCCAGGTTCTGCCAATAGACTGTGAATTTTATTATTATAATTTTTAGCCAAGAGTGTCCCCAGGGCTGAGAACAGTGCTAGCAGTAAGCAGATGTTTGGTAAATATTTGCTAGGTCAATAAATGTAATTTGGGCTCAAAGGTATTTTGAATTCTGTGTGATTCTGCCTGACCTCAAACAGGACACCTTATTTTATAAAAGTGTTTGTAAGCAAGGTTCCGTGTGTCTTTAGGAGAAACACCACCTCAAGTTAGATTATGAAGCCCGTGCTTATGTGTTATTCAAAACCATGCCTCTTTTCTGTGCTCTTCACGGACAGGGCATTGGATTTTCTGGTGCTTTCCAGCTGGTGGTTAACGTGGTCTGCTATATAGGAGGGGTCTTAAGGCTACAGTTCTTTTGGGCTGAAGAGCAGATGCGTCCTCCTTGATGGGCCGGTGGTAAAGACCTCTGTAGAAGGGGAGGGAAAGGGCGCCTGCGTGGCTCAGTGGGTTAAGCCTCTGCCTTTGGCTCAGGTCATGATCTCATGGTCCTGGGATCGAGCCCCGCATCGGGCTCTCTGCTCGGCAGGGAGCCTACTTCCCCTCCTTCTCTCTCTGCCTTTCTCTCTGCCTACTTGTGATCTCTGCCTGTCAAATAAATAAATAAAAATCTTAAAAAAAAAAAAAAAAGAAAGGGGGAGGGAAATGTCAGCAAGTGTGGTACAAAGACACTGAGATGGCCCCAGTGATCCCTACCTTCTGGCATCCACACAGTTGTGTCATCCCTTTCCCTTGAGTGTGGCCAGGACCTTTGGCTTGCTTCTCACCGACAGAATATGGAAAAAGATGGGCTGCTTCTTCTGTGATTACATTGTATAAGGCTGCAACCTCCCCTCTTGCTAGCGGACTCTTGCTGGCATTGGTAAAGCTAGTTCCATATTGGGGAGGCCCATTTGACAAGGAACTGAGGGTTGAGGGTGCCTCTTGGCTAACAGCTGGCTGGGAACTGAGGCTCTTAGCCCAACAGCCCGGAAGGAGCTGGATCCTGCCAACAACAACACAAGTCCCTTAAATTATAAGCTTGGAAGCAGTATCTTCCCCAGGTGAGCTTTCGGATGAGCCCTCAACCCTGACCAACACCTAAATGGTGGGCTAGTGGGGAACTCTACAAGAGAGGATCCAGGTAAACTCTGCCTGAATTCCTGGTGCACAAAAACGGAGAGAGTAAATATGTGTTGTTTCAAGGTGCTAAGTTCATGGTGATTTGTGATGCAATAGGTAAGTCATACAGCCAAGAAAGAAGGTCTCTGAGAACTTCCTTCCATTTATACCGATTTAGACCATCCACCTTATTGCCATTCCTTTATGAAATCTAACATACTACAGCTCTAATAACTGGTTACTCCTATCCACACTTTACAGATGAAAAAAACCAAGACTCATAATTTAAGGGACTTGTACAAGATCACCCAATTTTAATATATAATTATTATTTATATATGTTACTTGTATTTATAATATATATATAATGTAACACAATGTCACCGATGTGATGCTTAGCACAGAGCTTGACACGTCTGAAGGACTTAGTGAAATGGTGACTGCCTTTATGATTATTGTGGTTGTTATTTGGAAAAGAAGTATCGTAGGCACCAGGGAACCAGTAACCTCAGTCCGTATATGACCAGGACCCTTTTCATCTGGGTCTCAGTTTCCACGTCTATAAAATGAGCTAAGTTTGTTCCCCTAAAGACGCTGGCCAGCAAGTGTCTCTCCCTGTGCTTCCTGCCAGCTAGATGCCATTCAAGTGATGAGTCATCCTCTACTTTCCAGCTGGTCCCAGTGTTACTCCCCCGCACCCCCCCCCCCCCCCCCAGTCTGACCAGTTCAGCCCGTCACGGCTCCTTCTCCCCTAAACTGCGCTGGGAAAAGCAAACAATGAGCAAATAGAGCCTTTTCCTCCACTCTGGCCTCCACAAGCTCCCCACCCCAGCCCCTCTGTCACTACCAGCTGCTAGGTTGGGGCTCTTTCCTCCCAGGCTAGGGATGGAGCCAACCTAGATCTAGAGACCTGGGTTCAAATCCCGACTCCACCACTTATCTATCTGGAGAACATATCCTCTTTAAGCCTCACCCGTAACACGGGGAAGAGAGTAAGTACCTCTTAGGGTTGTTGTATTAGAGGGGAGAATCGTGGACTGTGCTCTGCAGAAGTGCCAAAGGCGTGCAAGGGATTTTAAAAGGCAGTGCTTGTTATGGTTAAGTCCTCCGATTCCTCCTGGTTGGAATGAGTCTTTACTCTTGAGGACTACGTGGACCCCAGTACTAGGGCAGAATTCCATTTGGTTTTTACTGCCTCAGTTTCTCCAAGGCAGCAGCTTTTCCAAGAATGTTTCCCCAAGGTCAAAGGGATGCAGCCAATGCTTCCGATCAAGGGCAGGTACTCCAGGACCATGGGCCGTCTCAGGTGGGAGAGAAAGATTGTTTCCTGGAGAGGATCACCTGACTAGTTGGGTCCCTTCTCTTTCAGGACAGAGCACATTGCTGGTGCCTTTAGAAAACCATGTTCATCCTTGGAAACTCTGTTGATCAGGATCCCAGCTGACTGCCTTCCTGGGCCCTTGATTCTTGACCTTTTAAATGCCCTGGAGCCGGCCTGTCTGCTGCTGGAGTCCAAAGCTTCGCTAATGGGTAAACAAGGCATTCTGATAGAGGAGGGATTGGGCTGGCTAGATCCCATCAAAGAAGATTCTATCAGCGTCCGTGCACGCTTCTGCCCAAAATGATGCCGGTAACTCTGAGGTTACAAGGGAGGGGGTGCAATTCTTCCTCAACCCAGGGATATATAGATGGAGCTGGGAGAAGAAGACATGGAGAATGTTTTACGAGGCTGTGGGAAAGTCGTGGACGCCACATGCTGGCTGATGAGAATACCCCCTTTCTCTAGCTCACCTGCCAGCGCTCGGAGCCACAGTCTGCAGCTGTCAGAGGCAGTGATGGGCATCTCTGCGTGAACTGGGGCAACTGTTTCCTGCCTCAGTGAGAGATTAAACCCTCCCAGGGAGTCATCCCTTTGTCTCTTCCTGCACTTGGTAGAATGCCTATAGCAACCTATTGTGTCCAGCAGGTGCTACATAAATGCTTCGTGGGTCTGAGTACTTCTATGTGGGGCCTGTTACAAAAGTTGGAGATGAGTGTTCAGAAATACATCCTTCATAAATAGAGGTCAGGTCAGTTCATTCCGTGGTCTTCATCAGGTCAAGTGCGTTCCCAGATGAGGGGCCAACTTTCCTTTGTATGTTTCTCCTACTTACCAGCACAGATATGAAGCTGCCTGCAACCAGAGCACAGAGGTTGAGTCATTTGCAGCTAAAATCCAATGAATCCAGTTCTCAGAATCCTAGGTTGGAATTTGGGACTCACTCATGACCTGGAACAATGGCAGGAAGTTTGTGGAGCCACCCTCGGTCAGGAGGAACTAACAGAGCTGTACTTGGAAGAATCTTGTAAGAATCTTGTAAGAATCTGTACTTGGAAGTCCAGAAAGACCCAAGTTTAATTTCTGCTTTTCTCACTTGGTGTTCTCTGAGCCTCGCCATCATCACTAAAAGGTAGGGATAATATGACCTTCCCCATGAGATCACTGGGTGGGTTCAGTGTGGTCACAGTATCTGCCACAAATGTATGTAAACTCAAAAGGTGGTTGTCCTTGGGGCGTCTCGGTGGCTCAAGGTTGGCTGAGCCTCTGACTCTTGGTTTGGGCTCAGATCGTCATCCGCGGGTCATGGGATCGAGCCCTGCATCAGTCTCCTCGCTCAGTGCAACACCTGCTTGGAATTCTTTCTCCCACTCCCCCCTCTCCTCATTCTCAGCAAATGAGTTAATTAATTTAAAAAAGGGTGGTTGCCCTGATTGCATTATCATCATCTCCACTATTATCGTCAATCATTATTATGAACTCTATTATTACATAAGATTCATGATTCCAGGGTAGCGGCCGTGGCCACGCCCATCTGAAGGGCAAACCTCAAGCCCTTCTCTGCCTCGAGGCTCTCTAGGTCAGGGCTTGGGTATAGCCATGGTGCTTAGGCACCAGAAACAGAGGCCAGGAAGAGGGTGCTGATATGCACAGGGCATCGAGCCTGTTGCTGGGACTTAGTCTAATTATATCTGGCAGCTCATTGCCCCCGGAATCGTGCCTGCCCCGGGGACGACGGATCACGTTTCTGTCTCCTGAGTAAGCTGACTTGGGTCATCTTCAGAGTCCCGAAGCGTTCTCCCTGTTCCATCCCCGCAGTCTGGCAGCTGGCTGGGCGCTCGTTTGGGCATGGATGGGTGGTGGCAGGGGTGAGGGAGTGGGGGCTGGTGGGGAGAGGGTCTGGGAGGCTGCGGCCGTGGGGTGCTCTGTGTGGGGAAGAGTGGCTGAGCTCCTGGAAACAACCCCTGGATTTGGAAATAGAATGATCAGGAATGTTCAGCTGTTTGTGGGTCATCTTGACCTCCTCCCAGGTCAGGTCACACATGTGCTCCCGGCCACAAACGCCAGCAGAAATTAGATCCTACACACACTCCCACTCCTCGCTCTGGTTCCGGGCACGGCTCCATCACCACTCACTGGATCTCTCCCTCCACAGGCGTTCAGTCCCTCTCTCTCCCTCTCTTTCTGCTGGGGGTGGAAGGCAACCCTCACTCACCTGCTGACACGCCTTCCGTGCTTCCCTGTGGCCCCCAGGCTTCGCTCAGGCTGATTTCCTCAGTCTCTGAGGTTCTGCACAACCTGGCCTAGCCCACCTTTCCAGCCTCCTGTCCCTTTATGTCCCATATCCACCCGATCTCCCCCCGCCGCCCCCCACCTCAACCCTGCTCTTCTGTCCTCTTCACAGGACTCACTCCTCTCTTCCTTCCCAGTGCAGGTGGGTATCCCTTCCTCCAGGAAGCACTCCGGATGCACTCCTGTGTGCTCCCCCCAGGGATGTCTTTACCTTGGTGACTTTGCCATGAGCTTGGGGTGGGGGGCAGGGACTTGTATGACCGTAGAGCTTGCTTAGTGCTCCTGTGCCAGGTCCTTCACTTTGGGTCATGGCAAAACTACCACTCTCGGTCATGAACCTGGGAGCAAGTGGGGGCTTGGGACTCTCAGATTTCGAGCTGCCTGAGCAGTCAGGTATCTCCAGTGGGTCCCTCCAATTCCCCTCCATCCCTGCACAGACTCTGGCCTCCTGGGGGCTCAGCCAAGAGGATCAACAGGAGGATCAGAGGATGGGAGGGAGCTGGGGTTGGGGTGTTCGTTCCCCAGCAGCTTTGGTGGGGTTGCCGTGTCCCCCAGCTTAAGGTCACAGCAGCCCCCCTGCTGACAGCTGTCTCTCGAGGTTCTCGGAACTGCAGCCTCCCCTGCCCTTTCAGGCTCTGGATGGCACTGGCTCCTTGTGCCCGCCACACTTCGCCGCAGCTCTGTGAACCGTGCCCTCATGAAATTAGCCCGTGGGAGATGGGAGACCTGACCAAACTTTACCCACTTCCATGCGGCCCAAGCCGAGGGCCCATGTGGCACATCCTGGGGATGATGGTTTCGGTTATTGTTTATAAAACTGACGTAAGGATCACAGCCGTGCACCAGTTTCTGTGTGAATGGGTCCATATTCGCTCTCTGTCTTCATGCCACAAGTCCATGAACTAGGTTTTCTCATGTCTTCGAAATGGGACTCAGGACACCACTGATGGAGTGAGCACAGTGGGGAACAGTCAGGGCTAACTGCTTTCTCTCCTTTATTTTTCGCTAACGTCACTGGGAGATGGGCTCTCCCCGAGCCCATTTTGCAGATGAGTAGACTGAGGTAAAGTCACTTGATCTTCGCAAGACCACCTAGGGAGTCAGAGACAGAGGTGAGGATTCTAGTCCCCATGGGTCTGACCCAAAGACCCTTAACCACGAGCACCCCGGATGCCATCTCAGGGTGAGCCTCATGGAAACACATTGTAGGCTGTTCCTACAATGCACGCCAGTCAGGAGAAGCACCGGTTGACAGGGAGGACTGTGTATCGAGGTTGCCTTGGACATAGGGCCCAGGGAGGCTTCGGTTCCTTCACCTTTCCTCCTCCCTCCCCCAGGTCCAGACTGGCTTCCGCTTCCCCAGCCCAGACTGCCGACTGCAGGACCCGTGTGCATGTCACCCCCTGATGGAGGCTCTCATCCCTACGTCAGCAGCTGGCTGGTCCCAGGTGAGACTCTGCCAGTGCCCGAGGCAGGTGGACTTTGGAGACTGGATCGGGGTCATCCTGGGAATACTCGCCTGCTTTGAGTTTCTATAAACCTTCCAGAAGCTTGGGGTGGCCATGAGAATGAGCTTGCAGACCTTTAAGGACAGGGAGTGTAACTTTCCCAGGGCTCCAGCTGCTGCTCTGACCCCCAGGGGTATCTGGGGAAGGCTCGCTCCCCACGGGCTGCCCCAAGCAATGACGGAGCGAGGAGGGATACAGAGGCAGGGCCGCTCCTGGGAGACACCGGATCCTCTGCCAGTGACTTTGCTCTAGGGCTGCCCAGAGGCTTTGCTGACCATCGCTGAGGCTGCGCGGTGGTCCAGCCTCGACCCAGCCTCCCTCCAACGCCGTCTCCTGCACGTGACTCTGGGTCTCTCTCAGCTCCCTAGCCGTTGCTCCCTCTCACACACATCCCCCCAGGAAAATCCTTTATGAACGCTCCTGCACTGCTGTCCACTTGGCAGAGGACCTGGACTAAGCACACACATTCGCACACCGCCCCAGACTCGTGGGGGTTTACGGAAGTCCTGGGTGACCCACGGCAGTCGGGTTGGGGGCCAGAGAAGCAGGCGTGGGGACTCTGGTGGGATGCTTGGGTCTTCCCAAGTTCCTCTGTGCCACTTTCATAGAGATAAATGCTCCCTCCGGGCTTCTGCAGGTGAGAGGAGTGGTTTATAAGGGGCTCAGAGCGACCGCAGGTGTCTGTGGGGACAGACGACAGCACGGGCTTGAATACAGGAATGCCACACGTGGGTTCACTCACCTGTCTGACTAATGCCCCTGACCCGGGGAGTGGATCAGGGTTCCTCGCTCCGCACGCTGTCTGGCAAACAGCAAGTTCCCAATGCATAGCAGCAATTTAGGGTCCCAACTTCTGAAAACTTGTTCACATCCCTAAAAAGTCTGTCGATTCACAACTCCCCTCCCCCCCGACCCCAAAGTGGCGACTAGGTTGAGCTTGACGGCAAAGGCTTCTTGAGTTTTTCAGAACCCATATAAACCCTGGAAATGTCGTTGTAGGTGGGGCTGAGAAAGCTCGGTTTCATATCCTGGTGCCTCAGCTGCTGCTTCGAGGAATGTTGAGCGTGTTATACATCGCTTCTGAGCCTCAGTCTGTTCATCTGTTAAATGGGCTGGACGATGGAATCTATCTCGTGAGATTGGTGGGGGATCCTAGGTGCAGTGAATACAGAGTTTAGCCCAGTGCCTGGAACACAGTGGGCGTTCGGTAAGGAACAGTAGTATCTATAGTCCTTATTATCATTGTCATTGCTATTCATAACCTTCAGAGCTTAATGCAGCTCTGATCGCTGGACCTGAGTCTTTGGCCTTTGAGGGTAGAATTTGTGGGTGGCCGTCTAGGCTGATCTGGGGCCATTGTACCCATGTTTGGCCCCAGTCTTCCATTGGTCCTTGTTCTCATCTCCTTAGTGGATGAAAGGGATGAGCCATGCCTTGCTTCAGCCTCCTTGTCTGAGAGATGTTCTTCTTGCCACACCCTCATTCATCTGTAGAATGGGAACACTTGCTCATTCCAAGCACCCAAGGATGCCTGTCCAACAGTGAGAGCCTCCGAAAAAAAATTAATTAACAATGTGGGGTCAGGAACAGGTAGGGCTAGAGAATGGGTCAGCCCTCAGCATATAGAAAATGCTAAATAATAAATAGCTTTTATCCATTTGCTTAAATCACTCCTCCTATTGATTTGGCTTAATGAGGCCACAGAGCCTCAAATGAACCAAGACATCTGTTCTCAATTCCATCCTTGAGAAGTTTCGTCATGGTTCAAAACAGGCAGAAAGTCTTTGAGTCTAATTTTGAGAGCTTCCCTGACCATGATTGGTTTTAAGGGATCTGGAAGTTGCTTTGTCTTTATTTTGAATTACACTTCTCATCACACTTTGATTTATTTCTTCTTGTACAGGTTGTTAGACACGAATCTAGGTACTCCCTGATTTGCGCAGGAAAAGAAGAAGGAATGATGGCTGTGGCACACCATGATCTTGGAATACTTTCTGTTTGCCAGGCACAGGGCCAACAGTTCCCGATGGATCATTTCATTTCATTCTCTCTAGCAGTCTGTGAGGTGGGTATAATGATTCCCAAGGGGCCCAGACCTGAGTTATGAATCATTATTGGTCTAATTTCCCAGGTTTCTTTGTAACAGGGAGGATATGGGACACAGGGCTGTCCAAAAGGTCACTGCAAGAGATTCTAGGAAAACACATTGTTCTGCCAAAAGAAGGGAGGACAGAGGCAGCACTTTCCCTGCCTGGAATTTGGGTGTGATGGCTGGAGCTGTGGCAGCTGTTTTCAGCAGCTGCTAGACCAGAACATGTAGTTGACCATTTCCAGAATCCTTGTTGTATAAGACAAATGAATTCTGATTAATTTAAGGCACTTCGGTGAGATATGCTGTTACTTGAAGCTGAATGTATGACTAATGGGTAAGAAGATGATTCCAAACCTTCCACTCAAATGCAAAATAACGTTCTAATACTTAGAGGCTGAAACTGACCCAGTCCCCCTTCCCTCACAGACTTTAAGACCTTTTATTTATGCCAGAATGAAACACTGTTGTACCCATTTAAAAGATGATAATGCAGAGGAATGAGGAGCAAAGATCCACCATTTAAAATTTTAAAGCGGATCCAAGAGCCTTGATGGATACACTGTGGCTTCCCTTCAGAGACCACATTCTGTGTCTCATTGGCTTACCACACCATCCATATTCCTTGGAGGGATAAAAGAGCCATATTGATGGGGCCAGAACCCTCACCAGTGGTTCCAGGGAGTCTAGAGGGTTGAAACCCAGCACTTAAAGCTTCCCTGCTACTCTTCTGGCTTGGAAATGTATGCCACAGCTCCGAAGTCCTGGAGTTTCTTGAACGGAGATTTACGACGATCAGAGGTGCTTAGGCACTGACATGGCTTGCATCTTCATTAGGATGGCAGAGGCCGCCCCGGGCCTCCAAACGTCTAATATTCCGGCTATCATCTGTGGACCCACATCCATCAATGCTCACGCAGGGGCATTATGCTGATAGAGAACGTTGTTGAGAGCGAGGGGGTAGGAAGGAAGACTTACCAGGAAATGTCAAGATATTTTCTTCCCCAAAGGAAACCACCAAGTCATCAATTCCAAATGTTGAATACAGTGGAGTTTTCTCTAACAAAGGGGCTGACTTACAGTCAGCCTTTCAAGTCTGGCTCCTTTACGCATTTTCAGCATCTTTTCACTTAGTCAAAACCCATTTTAACTCAATTTTGTTCGCTATAAATATCTTGATCCAAGACATAATTCCATCATCATAAAACACTTTATTTTCAGATTTCAGATTTCCTTTTGTCTATTTCCCCCCAAGGCTTTATTTGCCTTTCATTTCAGGGAAGATGATTCTTATGTTGCTCCCAGGCTCCTTTAGCCATCCCATTTCTTTTTTTGTCCTATTCCCAGAAGTTTCCTGTCCTTTATATTCATTAAAAAAAAATCTAATTCTTATACAGTCTTTACCATATGCTAGACACTGTTGTGATTTCTTTACATGCATTGACTCAGTTAATCCTCTCAACACCCTTTGGAGTCAGTACAGTTATTTATCCCCGTTTTACAGAAGAGGAAACTGAAGCACAGAGAGGTTAACTAACTTACCCAAGGACACACAGCAAATATGCAACCAGGCCAAGAATCAAACTGGGCAGTTTTGTTGCACTCTCAATGCATGTTCTTACCCAGAATGTCCTCTCCCCTCCACCTCTGCCTCCTTACCTGGCTCATTCCTGCTCACTGCTCTCTCTGGGGACCCTTCTATGGCACCCCCACAGTGCCATAGAAGTGATTTAGATGCCCCAGCTCTGTGTGCATATTATCATACACTGCAATAGCTGATTTCCTTGTCTGTCTCCCCCATCAAACTGTGAGCCCTTTACATATAATGTATATCCAGAGTAGGGCACCTGGGTGGCTCAGTTGGTTGGGCGACTGCCTTCGAGTCAACTCGAAGTTGACTGCCGATCGAGTCTTGCGTCGGGCTCCCAGCTTCATGGGGAGTCTGCTTCTCTCTCTGACCTTCTCCCCTGTCATGCTCTCTTTTGCCCTCCCTCTCTCTCAAATAAATAAATAAAATCTTAAAAACATATATATGTATATCCAGAGTAAACCAAGGATTAGAAATACCAAAAAAAAGTATAAGTATAAAAAAGAAAACAAAGAACACGCCAAGTCCTTGGTAACATCTAGGCATCTCTCCTATGTAAAACTTTCCAAATATGTAATATGTATATAAATAATATACAATATATAAATAATATATAAAACTTACCTAAGTTAGATGTTATATATAATTAGAAACATATAAAGCTTATATAAAACTTGCACAAACATATATAACGAACTATACAAAATATACTAGATATCATATTTAACAAACATATACATACTACATTATATATAATAGATAACAGTTACCATTTTGCCCACTTTTAAGTTGCAGTTTGGTGGCCTTAAGTACATTCACAGTGTTGGGCAGCCTTCACCACCATCTGTCTGCAGAACTTTCCATCATCCCGAAGCGAAGCTCTGTTCCCATCAAACACTAACCCCCACTCTCTTTCCCCAGCTCCTGGGCACCCCTGTGCGTTCTGCACTCTGGCTCCATGAACTTGCCTGTTCTAGGTCGCTCCTCTAACTGGATTCATACAGCATTTGTCCTTCTGTGGCCGGCTCCCATCACGTAGCATCATGTCTTCAAGGTGCGTCCCTGTTGGAGCAGGTGCCAGAACTTTCCTTTCACATTTCACAGCGGAGAAACATTCCTGTGTACGGAGAGACCACATTTTGCTCAGCCATTCATCTGTCATGGGACACCTTTCACCTTTCGACTGACGTGACTGCTGCTGCTCAGGGCACTGGTGTGTGGCCATGTGCTTGGGTCCCTGCCTTCCCTGCCATCGGGCAGATGCCTGGCAGTGGACTTCTGGCATCACGTGGCGGCTGCACGTTTGCTCTCTGGGGAGCCCGCCAGCCTTTTCCAGAGTGGGCGCACCATTTTACATTCCCACCGGCGATGCATGAGGCTTCCCTTTTTTTTTTTTTTTTTTGTCTTGTTTCTGGCAGTGGCCATCCTAGGGGGTGTGAGGTGGGGTTTTGATTGGCATTTCCCTAGCGACCCATGACAGTGAATATCTTTTCATGCGCCGATTGGCTATTATGTGATCTTTCTCTGGAGACATGTCTATGCAAATCCTTGCTCTGTTTTTTTTTTTTAAAGATTTTCTATCTACTTATCTGACAGACATATCACAGGTAGGCAGAGAGGCAGGCAGAGAGAGGGGGGAAGCAGGCTCCCTGCTGAGCAAAGAGCCTGATGTGGGGCTCGATCCCAGGACCCCAGAATCGTGACCTGAGCTGAAGGCAGAGGCTTAACCCACTGAGCTACCCAGGTGCCCCTTACTCTGTTTTTTAAACACTTAAAAAAAATCTAAGTATACTTTAATACCGTAGGACTTACCCATTTTAGTGAATAGTCCTATGACCCTTCCTTGCTTCCTCCAGCTCCTGGCATCCCTTGGCCCGTGGCTGTGTCTCAGCCTCTGCCTTCACGTGGCCCCTTCCCTGTAGATCAGATCTCCTCTCCTTCCTGTCAGGAGGACACTGTCATCGGATTTAGGACCCACCCTAATGTGGGATGACCTCACCTTGATCCTTGCCTTAGTCCCATCTGCAGAGACTCCATTTCCAAATAAGATCATAGTCCCAGGCACCGCCCTTGGGGCTCTGACATATCTTTTGGGGGGACACAATTCAACCCACTACAGAGCTCCATAATCAAGATACAGAACCATCCTATCAATTCTCCCTCAAATTACTTTTGTTTTTCAATGAAAAAGATGAAAATGGGGCCATAGTGTCCTCACTGTGTTAAAACCGGCTTCAACCCACTTGATGATGGATTATACACCCACCATTTGCATCAAGACTTCACCTGAGAGGGCTCCTTCTTCATTTAAAAGAAGCACAACTGACATATGGGAGTTTCTGGGAAGAGTAGGCCTTGTTATCCTGCACTTGAACCCTCAGAGCCTAGCCGAATGCCCATCGTATAGTAGTGCCGGGTCCGTGTTTGTCGAGTGACTACAGGAAAGAGTGAGTTTCCAGAGAGCCGGGAGGATGCCGCTTACCTCCACACCACCTGTCCTTTCTAGGCACCGCTTGCCTACCCAGTCCCACATCGGACCAAACCGACTTGCTCCTCCGCTGGCTTTTTCGAGAAACCTCCAGGCGTTTTGCAGTCAGCGGCCCCGGGGGGATCAGAGGTGTGTTTCTCCCGCTTTGGCCTCTCCCCCTTCGAGAGTTTTCATTCCAGAGAGGTCTAAGGCAACTCTCTCCAGGTTTTATAAGCTGATAGGACAGGGCTGTCAAATGCTTTTTATGGGAGAAGAGACAGGGAGATGGTTTGTTTTGCAGACAGCAGATTATTGAGTAATTACGTTTTTATAGAGCTGTTGTGGGGCAAATCACGGCCCCGCTGTCTCCTTTGATGCCAAAAGGCAGACGGCCCCATAAAGATCAGAACAAGCGAAGGTGAAAGGGGTCAGAGACAGAGCTGCCCCTTCGGGAAATGCCCCCTCTTGCCATGTGTGTTTTGGCTCGTCATACCCATAGCAACCTTCTCCTGCCTCTTTTCCCTGCATATAGAGAAAAGGAGACACAGGAAAAAAGGTGTTTCCTGGTCAGGCCACCCCGGAGGGCAACAGTGCTCTTTATTCTCCCTTTAATACTAACTGACTCACTCACTCATTCACCTACCCATTCACTAATTCAATCCCTTATTCATTCATTCATTCATTCATTCACTCATTCATTCAGGCATACATTCAAGGGCTTGGGTACTTGCTTAGAGGCCCGAGGTATATTCATTTTTTTTTTTTTTCTTGAGCCTCCATTTCTCTGTTCACTAAACACACATGAATCTGGGGCTCACTATGTGTCATACACTACGGCGATCAGGCTGAGCACAACCAGAGCCATGGGGAAGAATGGCGACAGACCGTCGCCCCTGTATAAATGTGAGATGTCACAGTGATATGCGCAATTTGGGGAGGGGGAGAGGGGCAGGAGCGCCCCTAACGAGGCGTGTGAACTTGTCTGAGAAGACTTCCCTGGTGACTGGGACCGAAAGGTCAGGAGTTGTCCAGCCAAGAGGTGGTGATGGTGGTGGGGGTGGGTGGGGTATGGTAGGGAGAGAATATTCCAGGCCAAGTGAGACAGCTCTGCCCAGGCTCCGTGGAAGGAGAGCTCATGAAGCTTCCAAATGAGCCGCGGGGCCCAAGCCAGCTGCTCTTAGGCTCCATCCCGGATGTGCTGCCCAGAGCTGTGACCAGGAAATCCCTGTTCAGGCCTTGTTTGGCTCCATTTCAAAGACGGCCTCCCTTTGCAGAAAGAAAATGTGCCACTGGGCTACCATCTTAGACCCAGCCATCCATCTGGAGAAAGCCCTGTGGGCCCAGGTCTGGGGAGGCTCCGGCAAGCAGCCAGCATGGTCGTGGCCTGACTGAGGCCTTTCTTTCTGCCCTGGCAGGTTCCAGAAAGCTGTTCATTGCTACTCCTTTTCCTGTCAGGTTAGGAACCAGGCTGAGGGCCTGTTTTTTTACTGGTCCCATCTGGAGACAAGTGTTTCAAATCAAGTCGTCCCCTTCCCTGGTTTTAAAGATGGCGGCCTCTACGGGAGGCTCCCCGTCCCCCATGCTGATTTCCGGCTGCGAGACAAGTACCTTAATAAATGACTATTTATTTGGCCGCCCAGCCCTTCTGTGTGTGTTTGGTTTCCTGCTGCAACCTCCAGCCAGAGTCCCGAGGTGTCTTTCTTAAAGGGATGGAGGAGATGCAGGCCCTTTCTGGTTTTTCTTCTGTTTATTTGCTGTCAGCTGTCAGTGCTCCACAAGGCAGCTTTTCCTCTGGGGAGGAAAAGCCTTTCCAAAGTCTTTCCCTCTTTCTGTCAGATACAGGCCCTCCCGAGGCCCCCAGAGCTGCTGGCTGGAACTGGGGGGGAAAGTCCCAGCCCTGGCTTCCTGGACCCTAGGCTTTGGGGGTTGGGGAGCACAGAGCAAGGGGTGAAGACAGGCTCAGGCCACACGGCAGCCCCAAAGCACTTTAGCTGGGCTTCCAAGGCATCAAGGCCACGAACTTTTGGGTGGTAAGCAGAGGCCATTCCCCATAACTGAGGTCAAGGAGCCCTTTCAAAGCAACTGCCGGTGGCTCCCAGCGGGGATAGTGCTCTGTTCCCCTCTGCCATGCCTTTGCTCAGGCTGTGCCCACCGCTCGAGACGCATCGGGAGAGCTGTCACCTACGGAGGGCCGGCAGGGCACGAGGTCCTGTTCTAGGCACTGGGTATGCAGCCACGGACCAAACAGCACGTCCCTGATCCCCACAAGCAATGAATAGGCCTGGAAAGAGATCTGTGATGGGGACAAGTGCTGGTTAAGGACAATCTCGCAGAATGATGAGGAGGTGGGCGGTCAGGGGAGGCCGGCTCGCTTAATAGGAGATGGTGGGGAAGGTCCGAAGAGGCAGGGAGGCCACATGACCTCTGTGGTAGAAGTGTCCCTGGCGGAGGGAACAAAATGCCCGCAGGCCTGTAGGCAGGGCAGAGCGCTGGGTGTTGGAGGGGCAGACAGGCATCCGGATGAAGAGTGAGCCAAAGAATGAGAAAAGAGAGGGAGGTACTGGACAAACAGGCCATGTTGGGCCTCCTGGGACCCTTCCTGTAAGGAGTTTCGGCTTTTATTCCAGGTTGAGAAAGGGCCCAACTGAAGGGTTTGAGAAGAGTGACGCGATCTTATCTATGGTTTTGAAGGGAGCGGTTGGTTGCAGAAATTAGCATATATTATCTTGTCTTTTCAATTCACAAAATGGGGCTCCTCTTGTTCCCATTTCACAGATGCGAAACTGAGGCATAGAAAGCCAAGTAAGTTGCTCAGGGTCCCCCAGCGAGTGAGGGGCAGGGCCAGTGCCAGAGCCTGTGGTCAGCGCCACCGCCTCCGGGAAGCCTCCTCTGTGCTCTCCCAAGCTGGGCGAGAAGCCCCTGTGGGTTTAACCTTTCTGCACGTCCATTTCCCCTAAAATGGGAATGACAGAACTATTCTTGCCTTATTTAATGCACAGAGATGTTGGCAAAGCCAAATGAGATTAGGTGCAAAATCACCGCACACATGAATATTGTTACAAAAACTAGTTCCCATTTATCGAGCACCCACTGGGAGCCAGGTCCTGGAGTCTCCAGAGTCAGGAGTCACCAGACTACTCTGTAGCATAGGTGCAGTTACTATCCCATAGGGACTGGGGCAAAGAAAATGATCAAGAAACTCGGAGTGAATTAGTAGAGGTGATCTGGTATGATTCTTTTCTTTTTGCCCTCCTGAGGCTTCGCGGGTGCTCTTAGAGCACTCATCTCCAATGGGTATGGTACTATTCAGTGCCCTAAGACTTTCTGAGCCACCCAGGCTCTCCCTCGGGAAGCAGTAAGTTACCTGTCTTCTCTGCTTCCTTCCAGAGACACTCAGTGCAAATGACACATGCAGAGAATTCACGATGCTCCAAATATTTGTAATGCAAATGATACCATAACAGACCTTCTTGCTTATTTCATTTAATGATATGCCCCAGAGATGGTTTCATTACAATACACGTAGACTACTTCGTTTTCAAGAGTTACGTTGTATTCTATCCCGTGGCTGGTTCATGATTTTTATCTTTCGCTGTGAGCCAGCACTGGGCTGTGATGGTGTGGAGGGTACTGGCTCGGTGAACATCCAGAAAGAGGACCTGCTGTAGCCCTTCCTTATCCACAGTTTCTCTTTTCATGGGTTCAGTGCTCGTGGTCAGCCACCGTCTGGAAGGAGGTGATCCTGCGAGAATACGCGAGCCGGTCACTCGTGACTCTGCGCGATGTCTCAGTGCCTACGACGTTCATGTGTCTCATGTCATCATGGAGGGATTTCAGCATCTCACATGATCACAAGAAGAAGGGTGAGTACAGTTCAGTAAGATATTTTGAGAGAGGGGCGCTGGGTGGCTCAGTCGGTTAAGTGTCTGACTTCGGCTCAGGTCATAATCTCTGGGTCCTGGGATGGAGCTCCGCATCAGGCTCCCTGCTCAACAGAAGGTCTGTTTGTCCCTCTGCCCTTCCTCCTGCTCAAAAAAATAAATGATATCTCTTAAAAAATATTTTGGGAGAGAGCAAGCACATTCATACTAGTTTTATTATAGTATGTTAATTGTTCTATTTTATCATTATTGTTGCTAAACTCTTACTGTGTCTAATTTGTAAATTAAACTTTACCACAGGTATGTATATGTAGGAAAAAACATAATATATGTGGGGTTCTGTACCATCTGTGGTCTCAGGTACCCACTGGGGGGGCTTGGAATGCATACCCCATGGATAACGGGGGGGGAGGCTACTATATACATACATTTCAATTTTGGATAGACATTGCCAAATCGCCTTTCCGAGAGACTGTACTGATTTATACCATCTAGCAGTAACAAATGAGAGAGCTCATTTGTCTATAAGCTTAAAATATAATATATTTTATTAAGCATCAAGCTTAAAAAATATCATAGTGTGAGATTGTGTTGTACCTACTGCTTTTGTGATATCCTTATTTTTGACCTAACATTAATTTACAGACATCTTTCTGTTTCAAGAAGTATTTTCCAACAAAATGATTTTTAGTAGCTCTATAATATTCCATTGCATGGACATACTAGGGTTTATTCTATTAGGTCCCTATCATCAGATCTTCAGGTTTTAAAAAAAACTAAAAAAAAAAACAATCGATTTGACTGTTAAAACTGAGAATTTTTCTCACCAACAGACACTTAAAACAGTTAAAAATCACATTATAAAATGGGAAAAAATACAACGCACACAACTAAGAAGGGAAAGTATTATTGAACCTATGAAAAGAGTTTCTAGAAATCAAGAAGTATAGCTCAACAACTCAATAGAAAAATGGGCAAATTGCATGAACAGAACTATCAAATGAGGAAACATTTGTGGCTGACAAGCTCATGAAGAGATGTTGAGCATCATAAACGATGGGGCAAATCAAGACCAGCATAGGACACTATTTTCTACCCATTCGTTTGGCAAAAGTTAAAAGAGGAAAAATCTGACCAGCCAGGGCTAAGAAAGGATGTCAAGTGCAAAGAGAATTGAAATTGATGCATCCACTTTGGAAAAACTGTCTCGTGTTAATCTTCATGGTAGAAACGCACAATTCCTCTCTTCTAGTCATTTCACTCTTGGGTGTATACCCAAGAAAAATAAGAACGTACCCGGGGCCGGTGTTTGTAATAACAGCTGGAAACGTACTCAACGCCCATTGGTGACAGAGTAAATGAATAAAGTGAAGGTATTTTTCAAATAATGAAACATCACACCGAAGCCAAAAATGTGGTGAACTTTGATACAGTGACACAGCTGACACCTGTCCTACCTGTGACCTTTGTGCCACCCCTGGAGCCCCTTTGTCTCCTTTGTTGCTGGCTGGAAAAGTAGCCACGGAGTAGCACACCTTAGGAGGAGCTGGTGTATTAACTCCCCTGCCCCCTCGCTGCCGGGCGGGGTTAACTCTGAAATGTATGTCGGACACACCCTGGGTTTTCCTGGACAGACCAAGCTCCCACTGTCCACAGTGGTTTGATAAAGCACTTTTAAACAAACGGAGGCAGAATTCACACAGCAAGCTTTTCGAGTGAACAATTCAGTGGTATTTGGTGCCTTCGCAATGTTGTCCAACACCACGTCTTTCAGCTCCAAAACACTTTCGTTATCGCCAGGGGAAACCCCTATTCGTTAAGCTGTGGCACCCTAGATAATGAGCTTTTATGGGCGGTCTCCCCTTCCGCTGTGGTCTGAATGTCTGTGTCTCTCCAAGTTCATATGTTGAAACCTAATCCCTTTCCCCTCACCCCCGCTACCCCAAGGTGATGGTATTAGAAGGTGGGACCCTTGGGAGGGTATTGGGTCTCCAGGTGGGGACAAAGCCCTCCTTGATGCCCATTAGTGTCCTTTCTCACCAGCAGAAACCCAGACCATGTCGGCACTTTGATCTTGGACTTCCCAGCCTACAGAACTGTGAGAGCCTCCTTTCTGTTGTTTATAAAGTAGGATCTATAATTTATTGCATATGTTACATATAATCATATATGTGGTCACTTCTTTTACATATACATGACCATAGATGATTACATATTTCTCTGCGTAGTAAAAACATTTGTAAAGACCTTCACCGATGTTGTTAATGGTGTTTTCTCTGTGTGATAGGATTATGAAGTGCCCCTTTTCTATTTTCTGCCTATCTATATGGACTGAATATTTTTAGCTAGTAAAACCAATAAAGGGCCAACAATTCTATATAAGTTAAATCTGTATAATGGTGGTAAATGCTTTTACTGGTGACATCGTGCTTGATGTAGCAAGTCTCTGCCTGATCTGTGCCTCCGCGGTCTAGGGGCATGAGTGAACCCACACCCTCCTTTAAATCATGTTGCTTTCATTTCCACAGAATCCACATTTTCTCCCCAGCAACTCTTCCTCCCCATTTTAAAGCTCTTTGAAAAACACATTCCCGTTTTGTTGGCTTCTTTTTCCTCTCTCTTGGCCAAGTCGAGGTCCTTCGGTCGACAGTGGCTCTCCCTTTCTGTCTCTTTTTTAAAAGATGAGTTGCTGTGAAATATGGTTTCCATCTGTGACATAGATGAATGCAAATAGCCTCATCGTCCGGTGCGTAATCTGATGACAGGGTTCTGGAAGATTCTCTACGGGGAGAAATCTTCTGTCTCTGACGTTTGAAAACCCAGAGATGTAGCAATTTTAGAAAACCGGAAGCAAACAGAGAACAAAAGGAAAATTAAGTCTTGGCATGGGCCATGTGGTTATTCTTCCTCACCTGGAATGTCCTGCCCAGAAGGATTTCTTCTTTACAGGTCCCTGGGCACATGGTTATGCTTCTGGCTTGACTTTGAAACAAGCTTTCATGGTAAGGAAATGAGACACAACTGTGTGTTTTTCTTTCTTTCTTTCTTTTTTAAACTATTATTCTGGTGAAATATACATAACATAAAATTTATCAGTAGCATCGAGGGCATTCACGAGGTTGTGCAACCATCCCCGCCATCCAGCTCCAGAACTTTCTCATCATCCCAGAGTGAAATTCTATTCCCCTTCAACAGTAGCTTCCCAAATGCCCCCTCCCTCGGCCCCTGGCCATCACCACTACTTGCTGTCTCCGTGAATTTGACTATTTTGGGTCACGTCAAAGTGCCATCATGCACTGTTTGTCTTTTGTGTCTGCCTTCGTTCACTTAGTGTGACGTCTTTGGTGCGTCCACATGGCCGCCTGTGTTAGAATGTCCATACTTCTTAGGGCTGATGAATGATATTCCATTGTATGTAGAGACCACATTTTGTTTATCTGGTCATCTGTTGTTTTTTTTTTTTTCCTTTAAGATTTTATTTATTTATTTGACAGAGAGATAGAGAGAGAGAGCATGAGAGAGGAGAGGGTCGGAGGGGGAAGCAGACTCCCCGTGTTGCTGGGAGCCGGATGCGGGACTCGATCCGGACACTGCGGAATCACTATCTGAGCCGAAGGCAGCTTAACCAACTGAGCCACCCGGGCGCCCCTATCTGGTCATCTGTTGATGAGCATTTGGTTTGTTTCCACTTCGTGGCTGTCATGAATAATGTTGCTGGAAACCTGGATGTACGTAGGTCTCTTTGGGTCTCGGCTTCGATTCCCTTGGGCAGGTACCCAGAAGTGGACATGGTGGGATCAGATGGCAGTTCTGTGTTCAGTTACTTGACCTGAACTCTCCCGGTTCCGTCTCCCCCAGCGGCTGCACCCTTTTCCAGTCTCACCAGGGACAAAGCAGAAGGGCTCATCTCTGCACATCTTCACCAACACTTGTTATTTTTTCTTTCCCTTTTAAAAAAAATTTTTTTTATAGTAGCCATCATAATGGGTGTGGTGTGGTTTCGGTTTGCCTCACTCTTGTTTTGAATGTAGTCTGGGAATCTTTTTTCCTGTGGGTGTGGTTCTTTTTTTAAAAAAATTTTTATTAAAGATTTTTATTTGTTTATTGGGGTGGGGGAGAAAGCACGAGCCGGGGTAGGGGCAGAGGGAGGAGCAGGCTCTCTGCTGAGCAGGGAGCCCAATGCGGGGCTGGATCCCAGAATCCCGGGATCATGACTTGAGCCAAAGGCAGATGCTTAACAACTGAGCCCCCAGACATCTCCTGTGGGTGTGGTTCTAGGCATCTTTCTCAGCCCCCGGGAGCCCTTGGTGCTCAGAAAATTGAGTTACGGATACAGTGTAACTTTCTTTAGAATTTCGATCACCGACTGATGGGTATGTAAATTTCTTGCCTTGTTTAGGAAATTCTTTTTTCTCTAAACCATACAAAATTTTTTTTGAAAGCCTTCTCTTTCTTTCTTGTTTGTTTGTTTTTTTTTTTTTGCATAAACATTGGAATAGAAAATCCTTTGTGTGTGTATGTGTGCAAAGAATCAAAGAATATATCTCTGGTTCCCTGATGTTGTCTTTCTTTGAAAAATTTTCCCAGTCCGACTTCTGACACCTGTGAATTGCACCAGGAGCACTGATTAGAAGCAGCTGTAAATTCTCAGTCCATTTAGCATAGTTGACCCTTGGACATCACTGGGGTTAGGGTTACTGACACATTCAAAAATCTGCATTTAACTTTTAACTTCCCACCAAGTATAACTACCAATACCCTACTATTGACTAACTGCCTTACCAATGATAGAATCAGTGGATGAACACTTATTTTGTATGTTATGGGCAGTACATACTGTATTCTTACAGTAAAGCAGAGAAAAGACAATGTTATTTAGAAAATCACGAGGAAGAAAAAATACATTTACAGTGTTGTATTAATTGTAAACAAAATCTGCATATAAGTGGACCCACACAGTTTAAAGCTATGCTGTTCCAGGGCCAACTATAATTCTTTAAAACTTAAAACCACTCATAACACCACTGGGACAGGGTCTCCCCCAAAATAAACCATCTTTGAATTAAGTAAGTCTCTACATTCCACTGTAATTTGCAGAAAATGCGGAGGACAGAGCGATGTGTTAAAATGGCACCATGGGGGAACACCTGCGAATTTCCAGATTGTGGATATTCCCCAGAACAAAGGACCTGGGCCAGGAGGAATAACAGCCCCTAAACATTCCCACCTCTGAATCCCTGGAACTTGTGAATATAGTGAGTAACATGTTTCTTACTTCTAAGAGAGAACAAGAGAGCAGATGAGATTACGGTTGTTAAGCAGCTGACCTTGAGATGGGGAGATGCTCCTGGGTTATCTGGGTGGGTCCAGGGTCATAAGTGAAAGAGGGAGGGAGAGTCAGTTTCAGAGTGACCTGATGTGAGACAGCGGGCAGACCATCGCTGGCTTTGAAGATGAGGAAGAGGGCCGTGAGCCTAGCGACTCCCATGGGCTCAGCAAAGGTAGGAAAAGAGATTCTCCCCTAGAACCTCCAGAAGGAGCGCGGCTCTGGTAGCACCTTGGTCTTAACCCACTGGGACTCGTGCCAGATTTCCAGTTTCCATAACTGTAAACATTATTGTCTTATTTGAAGGCTGTGTTTGTGGTCATTTGTTGCAGTAGAAATGGGAACCAAAAAATGGCTTGTGTACTTCAGGGGAAGAAAATGCACGTTAAAAATGGAGATTGTAGCTGGCAGAGTCCATGCCTCCCCACGTGGGCAGTCCTGGAGGGCAGCTGTAGACAGCTCCTTACAGACCAGTGGCTTCCTGTGTCCTGTCTCTGCCTGAGGCTCCCCTCCGGCTGCTGAAATGTGCTGGCTCTGCCTTGGGGGTAGGTGGGAAGTGCTGGAGTGTTAGTGCCCCAGGAGCAGCTTTCAATGAGGACATGGCAGGTGGTGGGCAGTCCTCGGAGGTCCCCAGCAGCCCCAAATGGCTACGCTTTATTAATATGAACCTTACTGGCTCTTATGCCTTCTTTGGGTCATTTCTGCACTCCCTCGCCATGCTTCCTGGGGTCACCTCCCAAATCAACTCTTTGTTCCTAAATCCTTATCTCTGGCTCTGCTTTCCTGGGAACCCATACAGACTGAGAGATTTAAGAGACATATCAGTCCGTCACAATCTGGAACTACCTGGACCTTATTTGGATCTTGATTCAAACAAATCGAAAAAAAAAAAATTGAAAACAAAACAAAAGCAAAAACCCCAACAACCCTATGAATGACATATATGAGATAAGCAGAAATCTGAACACCAGGCTGGGCATTTGATAATATTAAGAGAGTATCGTTAAATTGTTAAATTTGGGGAATGTGATAATGGTACTGTGGTTATGTTAAAGCAAGAAGTTCTTGCCTTTTAGAGATTCATTCTGGAATATTTATGAATGAATTGACAGTGGGTCTGATCCTAGGATTTGCTTCAAGATGATGCAAGACACAAAGAAAGGAGAAGGTGTGTGTAGGCAGAAAAGGAATAGCCCGGAGCCAGTAACTGTCCAGGCTAGGAGATGCCCAGAGGGGGTTCCTTTCACTACTTCCCTGACTGCCTGCTTCAGTATATGCTGGAAAGTTCCAGAATTACAAAGTGCCCACTCGAATTAGGTTATGAATTAACTGTTGAGCACCTGTAGTTAAGAGCATGGGCTTTGGGGTCACATCAGCTTGGGTGAGTCCGAACCTGACTGATTCAGATGGTTGAGTCTATGTGGGGACAAAGTGGTGAGGGGGGAGATGGCCGCAGGGCCTGGGGGGGAAGGAGAAGAGAGGAACTGGGAGGGAGGAAATTCCAAGCAAAGGAAGCTTCATGAGTAAAGACACAGAAATGACAATAGACCGGCAGAACAGGGCTTGAGGCAGGGAGACTGGATTTGAGTCCGAGTCAGGGTCATGTATAATAAATAGATATAGATAATTTAATACATGTGATATATATAATTTATATACAAATCTATAACTTAAAAACTATACATTTTAATTATA
Source organism: Taxidea taxus jeffersonii (assembly GCA_003697995.1). Lineage (NCBI taxonomy): Eukaryota > Metazoa > Chordata > Mammalia > Carnivora > Mustelidae > Taxidea > Taxidea taxus. Next base: position 27,248 of record RCUC01168848.1, read on the forward strand.
TGTGTAAGTTGTAATTGATATATGTAAATGAATATTATGTTTATATAATATATTATATATTTTAACATATGTCATTAAAATATATTAAAATGTATATTATATATTTAAGCATGAATTAAATTATTTAAATATGAATGCATATGATCTATTACTTATGTATATATTTGTCATGTATAAGTCTCTCTCTATATATTTTGGGGGTGTGATAATGGTGATATGTCATAATGATATATATATATAGGGAGAGAGAGGGAGGATGAAACAGTGAAAGAGATTTTGAGGAATTGGCTTGTGTGATTTGGGCACAGATAAATTTAGTGCTTAGGGCAGGCCAGCAGGCTGGCTGGAGACCCAGCTGGAGACCCAGGAAGGGTTGCTATTGCAGCTCGAGTCTGAAGGCAGCCTGGAGCTGAATGTGGCCTCCCTAGAGGGACCCCAGTCTTTTTTGTTTTTTATAAGTCCTTCACCTGATTGGGCGAGGCCCACCCACATTATGGTGATTAATCTACTGTAGGCAGTCTACCGATTTAAATGTTAACCTCATCTTAAAAAAATGCCTTCACAGGGACGCCTGGGTGGCTCAGTTGGTTGGGCGGCTGCCTTCGGCTCAGGTCATGATCCCAGCGTCCTGGGATCGAGTCCCACATCGGGCTCCTTGCTCGGCAGGGAGCCTGCTTCTCCCTCTGCCTCTGCCTGCCTCTCTGTCTGCCTGTGCTCGCTCGCTCTCTCTCTCTGACTAATAAATAAAAAATTGGAAAAAAAATGCCTTCACAGTGACATCTGGACTGATTTTTTAAAAAATATTTTATTTATTTATTTGACAGAGATCACAAGTAGGCAAAGAGGCAGGCAGGGAGAGAGGAGGAGGAAGCCGACTCCCTGCTAAGCAGAGAGCCCGAAGCTGGGCTCGATCCCAGGACTCTGGGATCATGACCTGAGCCGAAGGCAGAGGCTTTAACCCACTGAGCCACCCAGGCGCCCTGGACTGATGTTTGACCAAATGTCCGGGGACCACGGCCTAGCCAAGTTGATCCATAAAATTCACCTTTACAGAGGGCCTGGCCACGTTCCAGGCAAGATACACCGAGTCTCCACTGAGGCATGGGCAGTGAAAATGTTGAGCGGGGGGTGAGTGTGAGCACTGCTGATGTGGTAGAATTGATGGCACTGAGCAGGGGATGAATGGGTAGACTGAGCTTCGAGCACGAGTGTTGGGGGAGACAGTGGTGATATTTAGCAAGATGGGAGGAGGGACAGGTCTAGGTGACTCGCTGTTACTGCTGGGGACTGCTGTGTCCCCAGCACTGGGCTGGGTTCTTGGGATACGCAGCTCCGGAGGTCAGAAATGGGTCTCACCAGGCTAAAATCAAGATGCAACCAGCAGCGTGTTCTTTCTGGAGGTCTCAAGAGTTTCCTTCTGGAGAATGTTTGCTTGCCTTTTCCAGCTTCTTCTTTTTTTAAAAGATTTTATTTGTTTATTTGACAGAGAGAAAGAGTGCACAAACAGGGGGGAGAAGCAGGCAGAGGGAGAGGGAGAGGCAGGCTCACTAGGCAGGGAGCCCAACGTGAGGCTCGATCCCAGGACCCTGGAACCATGACCCGAGTGGAAGGCAGACAGTGAGTGCTGCATACAGTAGGCGCTCAGTGAATTCTCTCATACTTCTTCTGTTAATGGAATCACCTGCCCAGCTTAAAATTTCCCTCCTCAATCGGGAGTTCTTTCCTGGGGCCCTGTTCTGACCACAGTGTGACTCTGCGTGGACCTCGAGCAGTCTGTGTTCCATCATCACAGCCTGGAGGACATTTCTGTCCTGGCAGTGCTCCTGCCCAGCAGGGACCGAGCTTGATGATGTAGGTTTAGGACTTGGACCTGGCAGGTGTTCGGCAAATTCCTGGAGAGAGTCCGTGGCCAGTAGCATGGTGAGCAAGCCCGGCTCCCTGGCAGTCCCTTTCTCATGTTTTCCATATTTTAGGAGTGAGAGATGATGGGGACAGGCTTTGGACCCCTCAGCCCTTAATAGGGAGACTCCTGCGGTGGCGGTTGGCCTGGGGCACCCCCTGGCTTACTTATATTACTTCAGTTAAGACCAGCTGCCTGAGTAACCACGAATAACAAGGCTGGCATCTCACCCCATCTCACCCACCGTGGCTCCCCTCTGCCCATAGAATGACCCCAAACTCATTAACCCTGACTTGCAGGGTTCTCCCTGACCAGCTTCTCAGCCAGGATCACCTCTTCCTCTCCCTCTCTTCTTCTCCCAGAAGTCTTAGTTTCCTTGGATGCACCATTTTATCACTCACCTCTGGACGCTCTCTGGCTGACCCACCCTGCCTTTAGCACTGCTCCCTCCCAGTCTTTGGCCAACTCCTATCATTTTTATGCTTCAACCAAAACCTCACCTCCTCCTGGATGACTTCCATGATATGCCCATGCTAGGTGCTCCTCTGCCCTCCAGATGGCCCTGAGCTCCCAGAGCTTACCCCTTACCCATCGCCTTGCAGTAGCCTCATCCTTGGCTGTCTCCCGGGGACACAGGTGGATCCTGCAGGTAAGGGGCTGGGTCTCTTTTATTCACTGTTGTAAGCCTGGTGCCTGTGTTAGTTTCCTGGGACAGCTACATAAAGTCCCACAAAACGCAGGTGGCCTAGAACAGTGGAGATATATTTTCTCCATGGTTTAGGAGTCCCGCCATTCAAAACCAGGGTGTCAGTGAGGTTGGTTCCTTCTTGCCAGCTGGAGGGAGGATCTGTTCCACGCCTGCCCCTGCTCCTGGTGTTGTCATGGTCCTCGGCATATCTTGGCCTGGGTCTGCGTCACCCCAATCTTGGCCTGTCTCATCACATGGCCTCTTCCCCTCCTGTCCCCTCCTCTTCTTATAAGGATGGCAGCCTTAGACCCACGGCCCCCCACAACCCAGTGGGACTCCAGCTTAACTCGGTTACATCTGCAAAGGTCATGTTCATAGGGACCAGCGCTTAGGATTTGGACTTACCCTTTGGGGGGACAAAATTCAACCAGGACAGTGCCTGCCACACCTGTCCATCATCAGTCTTTGAGGAATGAATGAGGGCATGGAGAAACGCACGTAAATAGATCATCTGGGAGTCCCGGGTTCTGTAGGAAAAGTCCACTCAGTGTTTGCCTGTGCAGGGAAGGCACAGGCATGCACTCTCGGCCTCCCTGGACTGTGCTGCTCTGGGAGGAGGGGGGTGTGCTGGCGAGTGGTGGGACCCTGGGCAGCAGCGACCCACCCCCCGCCCCCCACCATCGGTCCCCCAGGGCCACGCTGCGGTGGGGCCCGGGCACCGTTTTTATTAGTTGTGATCCACTGTGGTTAATTCCCTTAATCTAGACTTGCTCGTCCATAAAGCCCAGACCTCAAGTATTGGATTTCCCTGATCAAAGGGCAGCGTGTGTGGGGCGCTGCGCAGGAGGGCTCGGCGAGGCTCCTAAACATGGAGGCCCAGGACGCAACACGCGCCCTCCCGAAGATAGGCCGGTCGATGGCTGGAGCAGTCCCGTGTGAAATATGACTGCCTGCTTCCAGGCTGCTTCTGGGATTTACGGCTGGGTATTCATCTGCCCTGCTTAATGCATTGACCTTTGCCATCCAGCAATTCAGGGAATGGCGCTGGTGGGGCCAGGAGCTAATTCCGCGGATTAAAGCAGAAGGAGCCCCCAGCGTTTGGAAGTGTTAGGGACAGTTTAAATGCCAGCAAAATGTCTCTGGCCCTCCCCGTCCCTCGGGTTGGGCATGCTTGGGCTTTCCTCGCTGGCTACCCACAAAAAAAGAGGGGAGTGCCTTAGGCCAAATGCAGAAGTTCCCCTGTCTCCTTCGGGCCTGTGTTTACTTAACTGCTCTCTCTTTTGAGCTCCAGGACTATGTACATCTGTTTCTTTCCCCCTGGAATGCTCTTCCTTCATGCACCCTTGCCTTGGATGTCACCACCTCCGGGGAGCCTTCCTGACTCCCAAGTCTTGCTAATGCTCTCGCTGTGAGCCTGAGGTAGTTTCAGAATTGTCGTTGTGATATTTCTAGGCTTGCCCACCCACTAGAGTGTAAATTGCATAAAGGCAGGAGCTGAATTGTTGCCCAAATCGACTCTATACAAGCCAAGTCCATGGTAGGCGCTCGGCGGATACTTGTTACGTGATCGAATCAAGAGAAGCCCAGCAACAACCAGGGGTGCAACTGACAGGTTTTAGTGATGGTGTAATTGCACTTGGTATGTTGAGTCTTTGACCAACCTTCCTCCGTCTTTGGCTTGGTTTCCTCTTTAGTAGGCTGGGAATAAGGCGAGCGCTAATTACACAGCGGCTGTCGTTAGTTCATTCATTCAACAAACGTTTCTTGAGGGCTTACAATGTGCAGGTGTTGATATCTAGGCACTGGGGACATAGCCATGAGCAAAATCGACAAAAACCACAGCTCTGGTGACTTTGTTGGAGGGAGACTGATCATAGAGGAGCTGGTCAAGCAGACAAAAATACCTAAAGTAGGGTATGAAGTGGTAGGATAAGGATGGGTTGGAATTTTGGAGAGGGGACCCGGGAAGTCCTCATTGATAGAGTGGCTTTTGAGTACAGAGTAGGAAATGAGGGAGAGAGGCAAGTGGCTCTCTGGGGGAGAGCACTGCTGGCAGAGGGAGCAGCCAGTGCAAAGGCCCTGAGGCAGGAGCCTGCCTGGTGTGTTTGTGGAATAGTAAGGAGGCCGATAGAGTGTAAAGGAGTGAGTGAGGGCGAAGGGGGGAGGACATGAAGACAGAGGGGTAACTGAGGTTAAAATGAGTTACTACATGTGAGTCAGCATAGCGATGAACAACATCATGGTCTATTCACACTAGAGAGTTCTCTGCAAGTATTCAACAAGTTCTCTGCAAGTATGCAACAGCCATGCAAATCCATGGGCTGATATAGGTAGGTCTCCAATGGGTAGGTCAGCAAGGCATATTTTTAAGTGGGAAAACACGCTTTAGAAATACATGTATATTACAAATATCATGTTTTATGGTATTTAAACATTGAATCAGTGTGTCCGTATATGTGATATAAATGCATAAGAGAAGATCTGAAAGGACACATACTAAAATATTAATGGTGTCCACATCTGGAGAGGAGGTGGGATTGGGGGAGGTGAAGGTGATCCTAAACTATTTCACTGTTTATGCATCTTTGTATTGTGTAAGGTTTTTACAAGCACATACTTGGCTGTTGCTTGAGTGATGCATTTATATTTGAAGGTTTCAGTTCTCCTTTGTGGGAGGCACAAGAAGGTCCAAAGGGCCCAGTGACCCACCAACCTCTCTTGGAATTCCAACAGAGTGTGCATTTCATGGGGAGCCTGGCAGAGTCATGGGATCATGAATCAGGGCTCTTGGAACTCTTCAGAAGTACGGGAGTGCTTGGTAAGCCCTGGGGTTTTGCAAATTGGGTTTATGAATACCAACTTCTAGTAACTCTTAATAAGCCATTCAGCAGGTCATGGACAGAGTTCTTAGTTGAAAAGTACAAACAAAAAGCCTGTGGCATTTCACATCTTTTGCCCATAAGGGCCAAATAAAGAGACTGGAATTTTGTAACTAATTCAGGGTCCACTGGAAACCTAGGGGGACCGGTCCTCTTGGAGCCAGCAATGTTTATTTCCAGGGAACGCCGTGCTTACAGATTTAGGCAAGCTCATCCTGGGGAATCAGGCCAGAAAAGAGTATATCAGTGTATTCAGTGCCCTATAGAGCTTGAGGCTCATGTTTCCTCTTTGGGGAGGGCTTGGGGTGTTCTCCTTGGTAGCCTGCTGCTGTTAACCCCATCTTTCCTTGCTAGAAGCCTCCAGAGAAGAAACACAGAGCCTGCCCTCAGCTCTGGGGTTGGACCCTGACTGGCTCAAATCATACTGTCTAACCCCATTCCTCTTAGCAGTGATTGGATCAGGTTGAGTGTGTACCTAAAAGTGTCAGATCTGTGGCAGGACCTCTTGTGACTGTAGAAATGTCCAGCCTTAGGATAAAGGGGACACTGGGTAAGGCAGAGTCAGAGAAGGCAAGAGACTCCAGTCTCCTGATGGCAGCATGGCACGCCTTGATCAAGCTGTTCCTGAATCCTTCATTTCTGCCGTGCATGTGATTTTTTAAATAGAGGCATTCAAGATGTTAACAATAGGGTAATCTGAGGTGGGGTGTGGAGGGGGGCGTGGGGTGGGCAACTCTCTGTACTCCCTGCATAACTTCTCCGGAAATCTCGGACAAAATCAAGACTATTACCCAAAAAAATGGCAGGAGCTGTGTTCTCCGAAAATGTTGTCAGTCACAGGTAGGACCATTTGGGAGTTGGTGACAAAAACTAGTGCCACCACAACCATAACAGCCGCATCCTCCAGCGGGGGACTCAGCCCAGGGTCTCCGTATCGAATGCACTAGAAGCATGATCTATAAGATCTCTAGGTTTTGACCTTCTACCACTATCAGTAATAATATTGCAGTGCCTGCCTGTCTAGGTGTGGCTGTATACACAAACCACAGCGTTCGTGTATTAGGTTCCATCTTTGCAGTCCTCTGATAGCAAAGGTTTGTGTGCAGGTGGTTTACTTGGATGGGATTCCAGGTAGCTGGAGTGAAAGAGTCAGGAGAGGGAGCCGGGATGGAGGCAAAGTCCACATGATGATGTGTCTGTGAGCGGATCGTCACTGTGAGTGGATCATCACTGGGCTTGATTTTGTCTCTGGGAATTGTCTGCCCGAGGCCAAGAAGCTGGCACGTTGATCCGTCTGTGTATGCAACCCATCCACTGGGACTTGCCTCCTGGACCATCAGCAGCCCTGCCCTTCCAAGCTATGCTTTGCAAGGGTGCAGCAAGCTCTCCCCAGGTCGGCCGAGCCCTGGAGCATAAAGCAGAAAGCTGCTGGGAGTGAGTGGGGGGTGGGGTGCTGGCCATGGAGACTCACATCCCACATAACCGCTTACCACGGTTGTAGCTGCCATGGACAAGCCAGTGGCATGTAACCTGGGAAGCAGGATATCTGCCACATTGTAAATACACGGTGGGCACGGCACCACACATGCAGAAAATCGGGGGGCTAAAAAGCATGACATAAAAAGACAAAAGTAATTCCAAGTGTTATTATTTCCCCAGCTCCCCAGGGGATCATCTCGTATCTCCTCTGGGCTTGTGCCCCCGACGTCCGAGATCTGCTCTGTAGAACACTGTCCTCTTCTGCTATTTTAGAACAGGTATGCCGGCTAAGCAGAAGGCTTTTTTTTTCCTTTGGGTGGGGGGAGGTTCATCTGCTATTCTAAGCGATCTACTGAGAAGGGACAATGAGATACCACTAGACAGCTCTGAGGGCAGTGCAAATCCAGATTACTGATGCTGGTGAGGATGTGGGGCTGCAGGAACTCATTGGCTGCTGGTGGGCATGAACAATGTGACAGCCACTTCAGAAGGTGGTGTGTCTGTTCCTTGCAAAACTAAACACATCCTTACTGGACAGTCCAGTGGTTGTGCTCCTTGGTATTTACCCGAAGGAGTTGAACACTTACGTCCACACTAAGATCTGCACACAGACATTTAGAACAGCTTTGTTCACAATTGCCCAAACTTGGAAGTGACCAAGATGCTCTTCAGTAAGGGGAATGGATAAATTAGCTGTGACCCACCCACACGACGGGATAGTAGTCAGCCTGGAAGGAATGAGCTTTCGAGCCATGGAAATACATGGCAAAAGCCTAAATACCTAGGACGAAGCGAAGAAGGACAATCTGGAAAGGCTGCACACTCTAGGGTTCCAACTATGGGACATTCTGGAAAAGACAAACCTATGGAGACAGTAAACAGATCAGGGCGGGCCAGGCACTGGGGAAGTGGGGGCAGGGATGCAGAGATGGAGCGCAGAGGACTTTTCGCACAGTGATGTCACTCTGTATGGTACAACGATGGTGAATACACGTCATTATACATTTGTCCAAGCTCATAGAATGTACGCCGCCAGGGGTGAGCCCACCACAGGCGGACATAACGCACAGCCCCGGGGTGATGGTGTGCTCATGCAGGCCGGTGGGGGTGTTGTCATGGGCGAAGCTGTGCCTGGGTGGGAATGAGGGATAAACAGGAAATTTCTGTACCTTCTGCTCAATTTTCTGTGACCTTGAAACCACCCTAAAAAACAGTCTGTTAAAAAAAAAAAATCTATTGAGCCAACACCACCTATCAGGACCTTTCCTGGAACCATCTCGATTTCTCAGCTACCCTAAAAAGCTGGGAGATGTAGTCACACTGGGCTCACGTCCTGATTGGCAGCCGATGGTAGAAAGGGCAGTGAAGTGGCCCCTTCTGATGGGCACAAGGTTCCTTGTTTGCCGCAGGCCCCACTGCTCTAGTTTTTGTTTATTAAGTATTCACGCTCAGGTGTTTGTTTTCCTTGGTCTGAGTTCCTCACGCAGCACTGTCAGAGGAGCGGGGACACAGGGCTCAGGGCAGGGGCACTGTGAGCAGGCAGTGATACAGGAAGTTAAGTAAGTTGCCTAAGGTCACACAGCCAGTAAGTGGCAGAGGTAGGATTTGAACCCAGCGATACACAGCCTTCCTAGAAATCCTGGTGTGCCTTGGGATGAGTCAAGAGGTATTGGAAGGCAATGGACAGTTTTCTCGATTTGGTCTTTATCTGGTTCTCAAGTGGCAGGTGGTGTAGTTCAGATTAGTTAATGTCAAATGACAGAACAAGAATTGGGCCTTAAAGAATCTGTTTGGCCCTATAAAATTCTCTAGGTCCTCACTACTCCCTGCAAATGTCTGAGGACTGGCCGCATTGGCATCTCCCTGGGACTTTGTAAGAATTCATAGTCTTAGGTGCTGTGGCCGGAACCTGCCTTTTAACAAGATCCTCGGGAGATGTCCGAGATGTCCTTTTTACAACCTGAGAAGTACAGGTTTGGTTTGAGGGACCTGCCCTAGATTAGTGGTTCTCAACCCTGGCCATGCATTAGTGACCCTGCGGAAGACAGATGCTGAGATGCTCCCCAGTGAACCTGCCTCCTGGTATTTGCACTGTGGGTGTAATCCCTTCCCTGTGACCTGGGCAGGACCTGTAACTTGCACATGCCAAGGGCATGGGATGCCATGTCCGTGATAGGTTACATAAGATTGTAACTTTTGTCTTGCTAGTAGACTCTGTCCCTTGCTGGCTTCCGTGATGCAAGGGGCTGGGTTAGGGAGGCCCATGTGGGCAAAAAACAAAAAAAACAAACAAGGGCAGCCTTCCACCAACAGCCAGCAAAAAACTGGAACTACATCGGAGCTCAAGGAGAGCCGATCCTTCCCCAGCTGAACCTTCAGATGTGACCCCCACCCCGCCAATGCTTTGATTGTTGCTTGGTGAAAGATGCTGAAGCAGGGGCTCCAGCTGAATCCTGGCCAGTTTCCTGGTTCCCAAAACCACGAGATAATGAATGTGTGTTGTCTTGAGCCTCTTCTATTGTGGTAATTCGTTACACAGCAATAGAGAACAAACAATCACCCGTGGAACTTAAAAGACGACAAGCACAAGAACAGCTACGGTTCAAAATCCAAGGTCACCTTCTGGGCCGTTAAATTGGGGTCTCCAGGGGTTGGTCCAAGCAATGGTATTTAAGAAACTCTCCCCATATGATGCAGAGCCCTGCCGCAGACTCTGCTGTTGGAAAACCATCTCCGGTGATTATCAGTTCCCTGAGTGCTCCCCTCCTCATGCATCCCCGCCTCAACGCATGGTCACTGGAGCTTCTTGTTTGGCCATCAAGAGTAGAATCTTGTCTCCAGCTTTCTTCCCCTTGTCTCACTGTGGCGTGAGGGGCTTCTGGTGCCCTTTCTGTAAGAAAGACGAAACCTTTGGGAAGATGGCACCACTGCCATGATGTGTGAGGCCCCCATCCATCCATCCATCCATCCATCCTTGGGAAAGGACCTTAATGCAGAGCTTGGGGCCCAAGAGGCTGGAGCCTCCATCCAGAGGGCCTTTGAAATCGGAGCTTTCATATCATATTCACACATCTGAAACGAATCAGAGGGTGAAGGACAGACATGGGGTAATGGCTCCGAGGGGATCTGGCAAGAATGGATGTCTTGAGGACAGATGAGAGAAGACCAGTGGTGACTTTCCTGTGTCCTCTTAATGGATTGGGCTATTTTCCAGAGTGGGCTGGTCTGCTGCCATGACACAGTCGAGATGTCAGGAACACAACTTGGGACACCCTGTGTCCCCTAGCCAGCTGCTTTACGACTTGGCCTGCCATTCCCCTCGCTTATCCTGGGTCATGTTTTCCAAAGATAAGCAGTTAAGGGGCATGTCAGAGACAGGGAATTTATGGCCTAGAAACTCAACTTTCCTGGCCTGGCTGTCCCCTGACCCTGCCTGGGGCTGCCAAGACTTGACCTATGGAAGAATAATGTTTATAAAAGGATTTCCAGGAAGCAGGGCCAAGGGGTGGGGGTGGTCTACACCTGAGAACCGTGCGATCTTGAGAACTGAAAAGAGCTTGAGCATTAACCAGTGGGCCTCTTGAACAAAATGTTCTAAGAGTGTAGGGTTAAATAGGACAGGTTTCAAAAGCTGGCTTTGTCACTTGGGCAAGTGGCTTAATGAACCTCAGTGTTCTCATCTGTAAAATGGGGGTAGCAAAAATACTTAAATGGGATGCAGTGGATATCAGTGCCTGCCCACAGTAGCATGATATCTGGAAAGAGTAAATTCCCAACAAAATGTAACTGTTAACCTAGTTTCTCCTGTCACAGCTGGGTGGAGGGCAGGAGCTGAAGTGTCCAATGGGGGTATAAGGTCCTGGGCTGTTCCTGCAGAGAAGAGGGGGACCCCTACAAAATATCCCAGTGGAAGTCTGCCTGTCTGCTAGCTTATAACCTGTGTGAACAGACTTCCCACAGATTTGAGTTCCTATATGTTCTTTCCCTGAGGGGCCAACAGCTCGACCACAGATCATTTCTTTTCTGTGGTTGTTCCAAAGCTTCATGTTAAGGGTCTTTACAGAATGGCCAGATGCCTTCTCTTGCCATGGCTCTGGGCTCTTGTTTTCATGAGGGAAGTTCTTGAGGACCAGGTGTTCGTCACTCCTTCTACAAAACCTGTGAAATGGTTTTCACAGTCTTTTTAAGAAATAAGGAATGGAGGCTCAGAGAGTAAAGGAAAACATGGCCAGGATTCTAGACTCTGAGACAAGAATGCAGTGCAGATCCCGACCTGTGACGAGTGACTTCCTACAACTGAAGCTCCCTATAACTGTGACTTTCCCCTCCTTTGCCCCTTGAGGGTGCAGACCCCAGATGCAAGTTCACGGAAGCTCCTCCTGGAAATGTCCTCTTCCTGTTATGCCTGGGCATTTGGGAGAGTGGCCTTAGCAGGGGACGGTGCCCAGATGAGGCCGCTGATGGCCCCAGAGTAGCAGGTAGAGGCACTGGTGTGGGAGCCTGGGAAGGGGGAATTCCCAACCTGGCTTTTGCACTTCTGAGCACTCTGCTTCGGAGCAAGTCATTGGACTTTTCATGGTCTCAGGGTCCCCTCGGAACATGGGGATCATAATACTTAACCTTGAAGGAAGGGCACCATACCTGGAAAAGCTGAATGCTGTTTAGATACAAAGTGATGCTGTTATTCCTGCCCCTCTGGTTGTCCTGGGAGCTGCGCTCAGGTCATGCACACCAACCGCTGCTCACCTTATTGTACCTCCTTTCCAAAATCTCTCCTTGTCGTTCTTTTGCTTATGAGAGCAAGCAAAGGAAACAGAAGCCCCAAATTCCAAGTTAAAGCATTTCAAGGACTTCTTTTGCTGCTTGAGCAGTTGATTTAATCTCTTGGACCTGGGTTTCCTACCTGGGAATGGGACATGCCAGTCTCATGATTCTCTGGGGGGTGCTGACTGAGTCTATCCATGCAGAGCACTTGCACTGGGCCTGGCACTTGGACGTGCTCAAGAAATGTTAGCTCTTTTATGAAAGACGAGTGTTTCCCAAGGCTTACAGGACCCTAAGTCTCACCCCTGCCCTCTGCCAGCCCTATCACATTCTTTGCTCTCCATTGCTCTTCTCCCTCTGCCCTCCAGCAAAACTTCTTGTAACCACAGGGCCTTTGCGCAGCTTCCTGGAACCCTCTTCACTCCCTTCCTGGCCTGATTAACTCCTACTCATTATCCTTACCCTTCCCCAATCTCCCCCATCTCCTGAACTCCATGGTCAGACACCTCTATAGACAATATCCTCGTGTTGGATAACTGCCCCTCGGTCTACTCATTTATGATGGGAAATAATGTATTTATCTGTATGATAAATAGAGCTATGACCTCCGTGATGGAAGGGACATCACATATCCTCCTCTTCTGTGTTCTCAGAGCCTAGAACTGCTTCTGACACATAAAGATGCTCAGTAACTATTTACTGAAAGAATGGACGAAAGGACAAATAGCCCCTTCTTGGGGCTGAGGGCACAGTGGAGCTTGTGAAGTCCCTGCGTCCTATTTCTCAGCAGAGCAGCACGGCTGGCTTGAGGTCTCTGCTGAGATTTATGAACTCCCCACAGCTCCTGGTGCAATTCTGGGAAGTGGGGGCCCATGTCTTCAGGGCACTTTCCCATGGCACTGGGGTAGGACGAAGTTGCCCACAGTGTTCTCCTCCTTTGTGGTCCAGAAAAATCTTTGGATGATGAGTGGATGCCTTGAGGAGGGATGCCAAAGAGAAGGTCTGGGGAATGACTGGGATGGAGGGAGAGGAGAAAGGATGGGTCTCTTTGCATCTGTCTTTCACAGTCAGAGAAGCCCGGGTTAGTATTGATGGTTCCCCTACCCCAATAAGAATAACAAAAACGGAAACCCTGGAGGCCGTTTGCTGAGTGCTTCTTCTATGCCTAGCACAGTGTCTGGCCCACAGAAGGGCGTGGCAATTAATGAAATGAGTGAATGAATAGCAGGCATTGTATGAAGCCCGTTCCATGCAGAATTTCATTTTAGCCTCAAAACAGTCTTGCCAGAGAGGGTCTTTTATTGTCTCCCCAATTTTACAGAAAAGCAAACGGGGCAGAGAGATGTACCTCTGTGTCTTGGGTACTCCAAGATGCATTGGAAGGAGTGCGATCTCTCTCTCTCTCTCTCTGCATTTCTCTTGCCTGTCTCTGGGGTCCCTGGCCTCCCCATGTCATCTGGGGTCTTCTCTGCTTTTATCTTGCTTTTCCCAGCCCCACCTCTGATGCCCGGGGTGAGTCGGCGGGGATGACATGCCTCACCCTCTCCTTCTCTCTCTGTACCCTGGACATTTGTTTCAGGGAGTGGGGATAGTCTGCTCAGGGATCAAGTTGACAGGCTGGTTGGACTGATAATGACAACAGCTACTGTTTTCTGAGCTCTGCCCTGAGGACATCCTCCCCCCCAAAACTCCCTGTCCTCCCTGAAAGGGAGGTATTATTACTGGACCTGTTTTAGGTGAGAAATGGAGGCTTACAGAGGAGAAATGAAGGGGCTTGCATCACGTCTGTGCTGGTTTTGAGGACTGCCAGTGTTGGTGGCTTACGACAACAGAGATTTATTCTCTTGGCTCCGGAGGTGGGAAGTCTGAAATCAAGGTGTCAACAGCGCGGGCCATGGGCCCTCCGGAAGCTCTAGGGAAGGATCCTTCCCCATGTCTTCAGCCCCAGATGGCTCCTGGCATATCAGTCTCTGCCTCTGTCTTCCTCTGGGTTTCTCTGCATGCCTTCTTTTATGTCTCGCATAAGAACACCCATCATAGGATATGGAGACCCCCAGGATGACCTCATCTCGAGATTCTTACATGCATTCCCTCTGCAAAGACCCTGATTCCAAACAGGGCCACATTCTGAGGTCCCAAGTAGACATAACTCTTTGGGAGGGGCACTCTTCAACCCACTCTAGGGTCTGCCAGGTGCTGGAGCAGAGAATTAATATCAGACTGGACGCACTCCAAAGCCCATGCATGTAACCCAGACATGATACAAAGAGAAAAAAATTGACTTTGCGTTTAGAATCCTCTCCCCCCTTGCCAGCCCTGCTGTCCTGGCAAAGTTCACCAGCTGTCCAAAAATTTGACTTAAGGGTTGGTGGGCAGTTGGGGTCTTTGAGAAAGAGGCAGGTGAGATCTCCCACCCTGGCATTCTGTTTAGGGAATAGATTGATAGTGTGGGGTTTTGTTTTTGTTTTCCTTTAGGATCTTAGAATCTTTTCTTGTAGCTCCCTTCCTAACAGCCCAGAGAGAAGAGAGAAACAAATATCAGCCAGGAAAAAAGGAGCAGGAGTGTGGGAGCAATCAAACAAGGTAAATTCAGAGTCCAGAATGCATCAGAGGTTGGCCAGTTCTCAAGTTCTTATGCACGCTTGATCCCAAATCGGTCCCTCTTGGAAGAAGAGGGTCAAAACCTGTCTTGTGTTCTTTTCTGTCTTCTCCATGGTGGTAAGGTGCTGTGATTAAAAACCCGGCTCAGTTTTCCGTTAAGGTCAGGAACATGGCAGGGATGTCCGCTATCACCACTGCTATTCAACATAGTACTAGAAGTCCTAGCCTCAGCAATCAGACAACAAAAAGAAATTAAAGGCATCCAAATCTGCAAAGAAGAAGTCAAACTATTGCTCTTTGCAGATGATATGATACTATATGTGGAAAACCCAAAAGGCTCCACTCCAAAACTGCTAGAGCTTGTACAGGAATTCAGTAAAGTGTCAGGATATAAAATCAATGCACAGAAATCAGCTGCATTTCTTTCCACAAACAACAAGACAGAAGAAAGAGAAATTAAGGAGTCAATCCCATTTACAATTACACCCAAAACCATAAGATACCTAGGAATAAACCTCACCAAAGAGGCAAAGAATCTATACTCAGAGAACTATAAAGTACTCATGAAAGAAATTGAGGAAGACACAAAGAAATGGAAAAATGTTCCATGCTCTTGGATTGGAAGAATAAATATTGTGAAAATGTCTATGCTACCTAAAGCTATCTACACATTTAATGCAATGCCTATCAAAATCCCATCCAATTTTTTCAAAGAAATGGAACAAATAATCCTAAAATTTATATGGAACCAGAAAAGACCTCGAATAGCCAAAGGAATATTGAAAAAGAAAGCCAAAGTTGGTGGCATCACAATTCCAGACTTCAAGCTCTACTACAAAGCTGTCATTCAAGACAGTATGGTACTGGCACAAAAACAGACACATAGATCAATGGAACAGAACAGAGAGCCCAGAAATAGACCCTCAGCTCTATGGTCAACTAACCTTCGACAAAGCAGGAAAGAATATCCAATGGAAAAAAGACAGCCTCTTCAACAAATGGTGTTGGGAAAATTGGACAGCCACATGCAGAAAAATGAAATTGGACCATTTCCTTACACCACACACGAAAATAGACTCAAAATGGATGAAGGACCTCAACGTGAGAAAGGAATCCATCAAAATCCTTGAGGAGAACACAGGCAGCAACCTCTTCGACCTCAGCCGCAGCAACTTCTTCCTAGGAACAATGCCAAAGGCAAGGGAAGCAAGGGCAAAAATGAACTATTGGGACTTCATCAAGATCAAAAGCTTTTGCACAGCAAAGGAAACAGTCAACAAAACCAAAAGACAACTGACAGAATGGGAGAAGATATTTGCAAATGACATATCAGTTGAAGGGCTAGTATCCAAAATCTATAAAGAGCTTAGCAAACTCAACACCCAAAGAACAAACAATCCAATCAAGAAATGGGCGGAGGACATGAACAGACATTTCTGCAAAGAAGACATCCAGATGGCCAACAGACACATGAAAAAGTGCTCCACATCACTGGGCATCAGGGAAATACAAATCAAAACCACAATGAGATACCACCTCACACCAGTCAGAATGGCTAAAATGAACAAGTCAGGAAATGACAGATGCTGGCGAGGATGCGGAGAAAGGGGAACCCTCCTACACTGTTGGTGGGAATGCAAGCTGGTGCAACCACTCTGGAAAACAGCATGGAGGTTCCTCAAAAAATTGAAAATAGAGCTACCTTATGACCCAGCAATTGCACTACTGGGTATTTACCCTAAAGATACAAACGTAGTGATCCGAAGGGGCACATGTACCCGAATGTTTATAGCAGCAATGTCCACAATAGCCAAGTTATGGAAAGACCTAGATGTCCATCAACAGATGAATGGATAAAGAAGAAGTGGTATATATATACAATGGAATACTATGCAGCCATCAAAAGAAATGAAATCTTACCATTTGCAACGACATGGATGGAACTAGAGCATATTATGCTTAGCGAAATAAGTCAACTGGAGAAAGACAACTATCACATGATCTCCCTGATATGAGGAAGTGGAGATGCAACGGGGGTGGGGGTTAAGGTGGTAGGAAAAGAAAAAATGAAACAAGATGGGATCGGGAGGGAGACAAACCAAAAGAGACTCTTAATGTCATAAAACAAACTGAGGGGGTGGGGGGGGAGAGGGGTTGGGAGAGGGTGGTGGGGTTACATTATATGTTTAAATAAAAAAGGCTTAAAAAAAAAACAACAAACCTGGCTCAGGAATCAGACAGAGCTGAGCTGGAAACCCAGGCTTCTCATTTACTGGCTGTGCATTCTTCGCCAAGTGTCTTAACGCTGCTGAGCCTCAGTTTTGGAATCTGTACAAAGTGCGTATTCGCCGTCCCCTGATCGGGGGTATTGGATGGACTGCGAGGGACAGAGTGCTCAGTCCTGTGCCTGGTGCAGAGATAACACTCAAAAAATACCAGCTGTGCTCCTTGTCTCTACCTTGACAAGTGACCTTAGCCATCGCTCCTTCATTTCTCCTTCGAGCGCAGAGTGTGGTGATTCAGTGCTCCCCCTTGTACCCAAATAGGGCCGCTGGCTCAGCTTCCTGGTACTCTGTGTCCCGGTGCTCTGATCCCGTCACGAGGCTGCCACCCGTTCCCACCTCGCTGTGCCACACAGCCCTTTCTCTGCTCCTTTGTTCTTTCCTGTTTGCGGAGAGCTGAGGTCATTTGTGGAAGCACGAGCAGGCTCCCGTACATCAGGCTCGGCATCTCTGTACCTCGCTCCGTGTTTATACGACAAGGATGCTTCATAGTGTTTGGGGACGATGGTGTACAGCAAATGACAGCTGGGTCAAGAATGCTTTCCCGCTGGCCTGAATCAGGCTAGGGCGGGTACTAACCCATCCTTCTTACCGCAAACAGATGTTAAGCGCATACTAAACGCGAGGTGGGAGGGATGTAAAGATGATTAGGACAGGTCTCCATCTTGTTTGTTTATCTGCAGAATCGGAGCTCTTGGAGGCCAGGGACCGTGTTTTGAGCCCCGTCACAAAGCCCAATAACGAGTGGCAAATACATATTTGTTTTTTTGCCATGCTATTGAGGATTATTTTTGAACTGCCGACTGTATGTGCGGCTTTGTGCTAGACTTTGGGGCTACAACAGTGAACCAAATAGGCAGTCTTTTTCTGGGTGACAGATGTGTAAATGAGTGGCAAGTCCTGGAGGAGATGTGTGACAGGCACACAGGGAGCCCTTGGTCAGTGCTCCCTGGGGGTGTTGTGATGGCATTTGAGCATTTGAGCTGGGTTTTGATGGACGGGTGTGACTACCAGATGGAGAAGGCGTTGCACGTGGAGGGGGTAACATGTAGAATCTGGTGTTTTAGGGCCTAGCAAATGGCTTGTTATGACCGGAGCTCACTGGGAATGAACCTGGAAAGATCCTTTTAAAGCAAAAGGCAGCAAGAAAGGATTTACATGGAATGGCTTAGCCAGATTTGTATTTTCTAAAGACTGCTGCTGAGTAGAAAGGAGGATGGGCAGAGGATGGTTAACAGATGCTTCTCTTGGTGGACATGGTGGAAAAACTCAGAGCCAAGACACCTTCAGTGTCCAGCGGTGTTCTGGCAACCTGACTTCTGACTGGTAGTTTTCGTCGCTTGTGTCAATAGTCCCACCATGGCTGATTTTAAGCCATCAATGTGGCGTCACCGCAAAGTTGGCATGAGATGGGTCCCCTCCTTGTGAACATGGAGGAAAATATCAGAATCAAAATATTTCTTTATGTTGCTTACAGAGCAGGCTCCATAGGGATCATGTGGGGGAAAGAGCTTTGGAAATTGTACATTGGTAACCCAAGTGGGAGGTGGTGTGCAGAGGGCACACCAACATGCAATCCACTCTTTTCCCATCAGCACCACCTGTGCAAGAGTTTGTCCTTCTCAGACGGGGGGTTTGGGTGGCATTGCCTCCTACCCTTCTCCAAGGACCAGCAGGTATAATCAAGGTATGAATCCCCTCCCCAGATGTCAGTCATTGGCTCAGGGATGAGTATGTAGCCATAGGACCTGTGGTGTGCAAGAAGATGCTTATTCGGATTTCTGATAAAGACAGAATTTGGTTTGTTGGTTTATTGATTTGTTTCCTTTTTAAGGGAGCCACCCAAGGAGATCTTCCTTCTTCCTCAGAATGGGCAACCACATTGCTCCCAGAAAGGAAGCTCCCCTAGCATGAGCGCGCCTTGTACGCAAGGTCAAAGGGGAGCTAACACCTTCTAATGCTAATGCTTTCCAAGACAGATGGAGAGATGGAGAGCAGCTGGGTGCTTGTTTTAACTCCCGGGTCCTTCTCTTGATTTGCCTAATCAGACATGGAAATCTTGGTTGTGTGGACCGAGAAATTTCCCCTTTTGGTCAGGCCAGTGTGAGTTGGGTTTCTAGTCTTTCCAGCTGATGGTACGATCCTCACTCTCACTGACAGCCACTACCACCTTCATGACCCACTGAATTTATGAAGTGACTGACTCTGGATGCACAGTTTCTTGGAAAGGCAGATCAAGTGCCTGCAACCTTGAGAAGGTTCTACAGCCCACCTTATTATTGGGTAGGCAAGGCTGCAAACACCCCAGTGGGACTCCAGAAGACATGGATTGGGTTTCAATGACATTATCTGTACACATAGATGTTCAGCATCTGCTATGTGTTAGACTCTGTTCGGGGGGTTAGAGATGTAGTAGAGACCAAAAATCTGCTTTCCGGAAGTGGACACGCTTTCCCAACTGTTTGCTTATTGAACTCCAGGAAACTGTCTCAAGGGAGCAGGGGAAAGATGATTATCTCCTTTTGCAGAAAAGGAAAAGCAAGGCTTAGAGAAGTGGAATGACTTACTGAGGTCTCCAGCTTGCACGTGGCAGAACAAGGTCAAGAATCCAGGTTTCGACTCCTTCTGTGGTGTCGCTTCTATGCTGGCTGGTAACGGTTACCTTTTACCTCTAAGCACACCTGGAATCCTCTTGTCCTTTCTTTTCTGAGCACTTTGTTTATGCTGGATCTTTTTGGCTTGCCCCTTCAGCTCCACTCCCGATCTTTATCTCTCCTCTGCCCAGGTAATGACCTAAGTGGATGGAATCAATGGATTCCTTTGCCCTCTGTCTTCTGGCTGGATTTGACCCATGGTGTTCCTGGAAGGAGATGGGAGGGAGGGAGGGAAAGGGAGATTGTTGTACTTAGTCCGTTGCCTCCCTCCCTTCTGGGTTGCCTTGGTCTGGTGATGTCCTTGGACTCAAGGTCGCTGCTTCTATTCAGGAAGCCCTTACTACATGACTCCCTTTCCCTGGGTCTGGTAACCACCGCTGTCTTCCTCTCACCTTCAGGAATATATGTATCAGTTAGGCATTTCAGCGCACAAGTTATGAATTGCAGAGAACAAGGAGTGGTGTAATATAGTGACAGTGTTTGTACCTGGGAAGGGATTGCAGACCCAGGCTCCAGAGGGTGACATGAGGAACAGGCCATGTGACCTAGGTGACTGGTGGGACAAGGAGGATGGAAAGACACTTGAAATGGATCTGAGCCCAATCTACAGTCTGGACCCCAGGGTCACAATCTGGAGCTTGAAGTCCATCCCAGCTCAGCTGGGTGTAGTCAAGTCACAGATCTGTGAGCATGAACATGAGCAATTGTCCTTATAACCCAGGGAATTTGGGGATAGTTTGTTATGCAGCATTGCTGTGTCCTCGCTGACTAATACAGATGGCCTGGGTCACTGGGGTGATGGCTCTCACAGGCGGCAGTGTTGGATCCTCCTCCCTTGTGTGTTTGCTAAAACAGACAACTCTCCCATCGCAATGTTTCCAGCCCCGCGAGCCTCATACAGAATGGACTCTGTTATTTTTCTTCCCGATAACTTCTGTACTCCACGGTGGATGGGGCTTATGAGCACATTATTGGAAACAAGACCTCTGGGGCAGTGAATTTAAACAGTGGGAAATCCTTCCCCTACCACTTTCCGCTCTGCCTTTCTGCTGCCCATTAGGGCATGAAAGCCCATGTCAGAGCTGTGAGTGACTCAGAACTCACTTGGGAGAAGGACACACGGCTGGTGACATGTGGAAGAAGTTACTTCTCCAACACAGATGATGTCATTGAAATGGAGGAAGGCAGAAGCCCGCAGGACCAGTGAGGGACATTTCCTCTAGGAAACAGCGTGCCCTGATGTATGGAGTGTTTGAGTGTGTTCGGCACGAACACAACTTAGCTTTTCTTTTTATGAAAGCAATAAGCATTTATAAAATTCCGCCCCTCTACCCTTCACCTAACTTATGAGCCCTTTAGCTATAACCTTCTTATGACCCGCAGCCTATATAGACCCAAGTCATTTAAAACTCAATCCGAAGTGAAACACGTTTCAGCCCTGGTAAAATTAATTCCCTCACTCACCGTTGGTCTGGGACCTCATGGGGGAATCTGTGGCTTGAAGGGGGGCTGGGGGAAAGGCAAAGAAGGAGAGTTTTGTGAATAGAGAGAGGCTTCTAACAGGAAGGATATTTATAAGGCTGCATTTCGGTACTGTTCAGTTTGGAAGGAATTTGTTGTAATGGCAATATATAAATCTTTGAATGGCCTCATAAATCACGGTGTCAGAGCCAGCCAATCAGAAGCCATGAAAACCTGGCGCTTTGGAGCATTCAGTCGTTACGAGAAAGATCCTATGTGGCTCCTTGGAAGTGGAATTGGAAAATCTGGCTACATTTGGGGGTGTGTGGAATGTCTTGAGTTACTTCTCAAACATTTTGGATTTGATAAAACCCAAGACACGGCTTGGGAGCCCCACTCCCCTGCTTCTCCACCTCCGATAATTATTAAACCCATGTGTACATCAAGAGAAGCTAATCCATGTGTTTCTGATTCATTTACACTTAACTCCTCAAAATATTGTTTTTAAAGGGCTGTTTGTTGTCCAAAAAGCCTTTTCCCCTCAAGCTTGAAAGCTTAACTTCGCAGAAGCAGGAAGCTGCTTTTTGCCAAGAGTAAATGGGTGAGAAGTCCAAGGGCTCGGGGTTTTGAAGTATGTGTAACGGATGTTCAAACAGGTTCCGAGCGGAGCCAAGTCTACTTTTCTATCTCAGAAATCTCGAGAGAGCCGTGGGGCGGAAGTTTCAAGGAACATCATCTCTTCCCAAACCCCGTGAAATTGCATTCCAGTGAGAATCGGGGCCAAACCAACCACCAATATAAAATGCGGGGATGGAGGAGACTGAGGACAGGGACCTTGTCAAATGAGAAAAGAATTGCCTCGAAAGCTAGGGGGAAAGCCGCGTGTTTTATGTCATAGCAAAGTCGCTAATGGTCATTCTGTGCCATTCCCTGCCTGAAGGGGGCTGTCACTGAGTTCTTGCCCTGCTCCAGGCGGTGACGTCCACGCTGGCCATGAGTCTTAACTCCCTTGACCCCCCGACGAGCTGAAGGCGGTACTGTGAGTATCCCCGTTTTACCGAGGGGGAAACTGAGTCATGGAAGAGTAGACTTCCTCTTTGGATAGGAAGGAGTGAGGTGGGGCTTCAAACCCAGTTCATCTGTCTCCAAGCCTGAGCCTGTAGACCTCACACGACACCGTTTGTGCCTACTTTGTGACTGGCTCATTCGCTGGGCGGATGTGGATGGAGATCCTGCTCCGTGTCGGCCACTGGAGATTCTGTATAAAGGAGGTGATACAGTCCCTACCGCCATGGGGTGTCACTTGATGGTAGAAGACACACATCAAACAAATAGGTCTGAGCTCTGAGAAGTGCACAGGTATAATGAGTATGGCTTCGGGGTTTGGTGGGGCCACGGTGTACTTTGGGGAGTCAGGGAAGACTGTCCTGTGTATGTGCCACTTTCATTCCAGACGTGAAGATATGACTTGAATTGTGTCCTCCCCACTCCCCCAGTGTGTGTGTGAAGTCCTAACCCCTAAAACCTCCCAAAGTGATCTTATTTGGAAATTGCGTAGTTGTAGATGTGACTGGTTAAGATCGAGTCATCCCCGTGTAGGGTGGGCCGCTGATCCAATATGACTGGTGTGCTTGTAGAAAGGGGAAATTGGGAGACAGACATGCACACAGAGGGAGAACGCCATGTGAGCATGGAGTCTGAGATGGGGGTGGTCCGTCTACAAGCAGCCAGGGAATGCCGGAAATTGGCAGCAAACCGCCAGAAGCTAGGAGAGAGAGAGGCACGGAACAACCCTTCCCTAACACCTTCAGAAGGAGCGTGGCCCTGCCCACATCCTGATCTTGGGTAGCCAGCGGCTAGGTGGGAGCTCCGGGGGGCGTCTTAGCGGCTCGGTGTGTGGCGCTTTGCCATGGCTGTCCTAGCAAACTCATGCAGGGGGGAAGGTGTTAGTCAGG
>RCUC01168849.1:0-74570 GCA_003697995.1 Taxidea taxus jeffersonii
AGAGAGAGAAGTAGGTTCCTGGCTGAGCAAGTAGCCAGATATGGGACTCAATCCCAGGACCCTGGGATCATGACCTGAGCTGAAGGCAGATGTTTAAACAGCTCAGACACCCAGGCATCCCATGGCCTTGCTAAGCACTTCTAAATGTTCTGTGTCTCCTTACTCTGATTTGTTCAAATGATTTTCTCAAGTGCTCATTGGTGGGCAACCACGGGTCTTCACATTACTATTATTATTTATTAACTACTTTGATAATGACTTCCATTTATTTAACTGGGAGACTGAGAGGTGAAACTTTTGCTTTAGAGAATGAGAGCTTTGTATGGTTTAGGAGTAAGGCATCCAGCCAGGATTCAAAAAGTTCTTTACCAAATCCTCCTCCTTGCAGTGACTGTTCATGTTAGGAGATGGTATATGATCATGAGATAAATTCCTAGCTAGAAAATTGGGTTATCTTCATTCTAGTATACATTCTGCTGTTACTAGCTCTGTAATCTTCAGAGCAATACAAAGTACAAAATATTAACTGATGGAATACTGTTGCACATGTAAATGGGGTACAGGCATAAAAATGGTTGATCAAGGCCCACTATGCTAAATAAATTAAGAGACAGCAGATCACAGTGCAGGCTATATTCCAAAATGATGATGATACTACACTACACTTTTAAGACACCTGATGTATGCCTCAACCTTGAAAAAATTAAAATACAGATCAAGTGGCTCTATGAAAAAAAAAAAACCAAAAACAAAACCCTTTTGCAGTGCCTCATCTTCTTTTGTTTCCTTACTATGAATTGTTATTACTGAAAATATTCTGAGTATGTCTCATCCATGTAAACTGAAAGAATATACATAGAGCATTTGAGAAGTAGAGCAAGAATCAGGAACTAGAAACAGGGGCTCTTCTGCAGCTTACATCCAGTCACCTCTTTTATGCTCATCACTATGTATTTCCCTCTATGGTTTACTGAGTAAGTTATCAGACACACAAATACACCCCATTCATGTTTGAGCTTCTGTGACAATATGTGACTAAAAAGTGTTTAGCTACATTGGACTCAGCATTATTCAAATGAATTACAACACACCATCATATATTTTCGCTGTGGGAATACCTATGATTGAAGATATGAAATAATATTTCTCAGAGTAGATGTTTTCTTAGATGACCCAGACATGACTATTTACAAATAAATATGTTTTTTTCCCATAGATAGTTTGTTTAGATGAATAAACTGTGTACTCAAATTTCAACATCCAGGAGCTGAGCAATTTCTCTTATCTTCTAGAGGATTCAAGCCTGACTTTAGAGTACATGAAGAGGTTGGGGTGAAATGTGTATTACTCAGAGGGCAGATAATGAAGAATGTAACATATTTTTTCTTTATACTTCATGTACCACCTCAATGTTCTGTCACCATTCAAAGGACTAGTAAAGAAGCCATAAGGAAAAAGATGGTTTTGACATAAATAAGAGATGATTCCTTGACATGTGTTTTAAGAGGAGTCATCTGTAGAATTATATACTTCTCTTGGTTCAACTAACAGACTTGGCCACTGGTCCAGATGGACAGTAGCCCACTTCTCAGTGGCTCTACTGAAGGCAATATAGCATGAAGCTTTAAATCCTTTTGAGGGACGCCTGGGTGGCTCAGTTGGTTAAGCAGCTGCCTTCGGCTCAGGTCATGATCCCAGCGTCCTGGGATCAAGTCCCACATCGGGCTCCTTGCTTGGCAGGGAGCCTGCTCCTCCCTCTGCCTCTGCCTGCCACTCTGTCTGCCTGTGCTCGCTCTTTCTCTCTCTAACAAATAAATAAATAAAATCTTAAAAAAAAAAGTTTAAATCCTTTTGAAAAACATTTCAAGCTTTTATTCATCTGTATTACATTTTTTGTTGTTTACCCACTTACTCTACATGAATGCCTTCCCATCTTTTCAGAGAGAATAAGGTGCCACCTTGCAGGAGCTTGAAACACAAATTGACTGGTTAAAACTAATCCCTTGATGTGGATTTTCCCACCAGTATTTCATACTTATTAAATTGTTTTCTGAAGTTGCGGACCCTGCTTCTTGTTCAGTAGAAACTGTACCTCAATGGAGGATACACACACACTGCACTAATGAGGGTTTGTTTCTATAAAAATTACACTATTAATGCAGGATTTCCCAAATGAGCCAAGTCAACTCATTGAGTCACATTCTGATTTGGAAAGAGCCATCTGGTTGGCTCAGGCATTTAAGCACCAACTCTTGGTTTCAGCTCAGGTCATGATCTCATGGGTCTGGAGATCGAGCCCTGCATAGAGCTCTGTGCTTAGCATGGAATCTGCTTGAAAGTATCTCCCTCTCCCTCCAACTCTGCCCTTCTACTCCCTTCTTCTCCCCTCACTCTTGTTCTCTCTCTTTCTCTCTAAAAAATAAATTTAAAAAATCTAAAAAAAAAAAAAAAAAAGAAAGAAAGACATTCTGATTTGGAGAACTGTTTTCTCATACTTGGAGAAGCCAAGGATACAATGTTTCTCAGACTAAGACTTCTGTAGTCAGAAAAAAATTTAAGCATGTTGCCATAATATAAAAAGTTATTACAATTAACAGTGTAGGTAAATTTGTTTTTATTATAAAAAATATTATATTTATAATGTTTAGAGACCCAATTATTTTTCAAAATTCTGAAAAAGTAAGCAAACAGATTGGAAGTAAGGGAAAAAATGTGTGAACTCCTCTTTCTTGTCCCTCTGCTCCACTTTTCATACTTTGACAAAACAACTGTTCTAGGGAACAAATCAGTTTTGTCACTCTACTGATTAAAAGCAAACGAGTGGCTACCCATCACCTAGTAGGAAGGTGTCCGCACACTATAGCACAGTATAAAAGGAATCCTGAGATCTGCAACTCACATGCTCTGCATTTCCTACTCTCTGTGCTTTTCTGAATGATCATCCAGTGCACAAAACATGAATTTCTTAATTGCGCCACACTGCTGTATGCCTCATCACCTGGAAACATGCTGAATATTTGGCTTGACACATCTATCCTTCTAGAACCATCTCAAGCATTAATTCTAATATGAAACAAAAACATAATCTGTGCCATTACAGCCTTTTAGAATCAACAAAAGACTATTATTATTATTTTTACTAAATAGAATTATATATTAGTGGTTGCCTTCTCTCTTCAGCTGTGATCTCCTTGAGCTAGGCTTTAATCTATGTATCTCTATATCGTGCATCTTGCACAGTTCAGTTTACCTATATGTATGTGCACACACACAAGCTGAGAACTCAAAAAGGCCCCTGATGCAGTCCTAGTCCTAGTCTGAAGACTTGAGACTCAGGAAATCTGATAATCTATAAGTTTTAGTCCAAGTCTGAAGGACTGAGAACAAGGAGAGCCAAAGATATAAGTTCCAGCTCAGGTCCAAGTCCAAAGGCAAGAGAATGATGATGTCCCAGCTAAAAGATTGAGCAAATTTTCTCTTACTCAGGCTTTTTGTTCTATTCAGAACTTCCACATATTGGAGAGGCTTACTGACACTGGGGAGGGCCATCTTCTTTACTTAGTCTACCAATTCAAATGTCAATCTCTTCCAGAAACATTCTTATCAGCATAACTAGAGTAATTTTTAGCCAGAATAGCTGGGCACCCTGTGTAGTCCTGCCAAACTGACACTGAAAATTAAACATCACAATTGTGTGCCTTTATGCATATGCATAAATATATGCAAATATTTTATGTATGACTGTATGACTGTATACATATGTATGTGTTTCTGCATGTGTATAAACTTTCGCTCTAAAACTGTGCTCCCAAATTCCTCCTACATGAATTTTTTGAGGAAAAAAAAATGAAAACAATTTTCGGACCTTTAGGCATTTAATTATAGAGAAATAGATAAAAAGTCAAGAATTTGAATCTACTACCAAATAGAACTTTTGACTTTTATGATTATCACATTTGTGTCAATTATGTGAATATAGGGGTGCCTGGGTGGCTCAGTAGGTTAAAGCCTCTGCCTTCGGCTCCAGTCATGATCTCAGGGTCCTGGGATCAAGCCCTGCATGGGGCTCTCTGCTCGGCAGGCAGCCTACTTCCTCCTCTCTCTCTCTGCCTGCCTCTCTGCCTACTTGTGATCTCTGTCTGGCAAATAAATAAATAAATAATCTTTAAAAAATATTATGTGAATATCAAAATGGAGAAGAGATTCCTAAAAGCATTTATCCACTTCCGTCCTTCCCTAGTACACTCATTGCCATGTCTGGAGCTCAAGACCTATTAGCAGAGAGAATCTGTAAAATAGTGTTTTGGGCAGAAAACTAAAAAGGAAATACATCTTTCTCCCACCAAATTGCATTTGTTCTTATAAACTGATACATCTAGAAACATAATTTTTGTGTGTGTGTGTGTGTTTTTTTCATTTTTTTAAATTTAAGCTTTATTTAAACATATAATGTGAGGGTAGTGGGGTTACATTAGAAACATAATTTAGTGCAGTATGGCTATCTCTATTTGAAGGGGAGAATTCGCAGAGTTTTTCACTTGCTTTAACACTTTGAGCGATCTGAGCTAGTAGTAAAGCTTGATTTACACAAAGGTAAGAATATATGTACAGAAAATCTTAATATGGGCTTACCTACATACAGATATGCTTTGTAAAACATCACTAGCAACAATGCTACGACTACTGGCAGTAAATACCTAATAGTGAATGTATAGAGATATTACTACAGGCAAATATGGTGTAATCACTTTATGTATATTATCTAATTTATTACATATTTGTGATTTAGGTTGTGTTTAGAGGAGAAATTGATGTTTAGAAAATTCAAGAAACCACCCTCAGAAAAAAATGCAATAAATGGGAAAAACGAGATTCTAAACCAGTCTGACTACAGCTCTAATTCTAAATCCATATGTAGCCTCTCTCTTCAGCTCAAGTATGTAAGAATTTGTTCACATGGTTTTGTTCAATCTGGGCAATAGAATAGTGACTCAACAGGAAAATTTATCTAGATAAGACATCAATAAGTGACAATAACTGTAATTTCTTTTAAATTGATAAAAATAACCAAACTTTGGACAGAACAATTGAGCCACACTTTCCAAATTAGAATTAAACATTGTTTAAGTAATTTGCATACAACAAAGTGTGGAGATCATAGGGTATGTTCTGTTATAATTTCAGGAATTTTTTTTCCTCTTTCTTTACGAAACCTGCCTTTAATGGATATGACTATGGTTGTATTTTATGCCAACCTAGGTACGCTTTATTCAACACTAATCCTTTTTCTAACATGGTCTAATCTGGTATGGATTGTTAATATTTTGTGCCAGTGATCTTATTACTGATTATCACTCTTTATAAATTTGTGCTAAGTATAATCCTTAATTACAGTATTATCAGATTTCACTGAAGATTTCTCTTCCTTATTTGCTCTGTTCTGGACTGACCATATCTTTGTGTAAAGATATAGGTACCTAAACTAAATGTAGTGGTTCCAGTTTGGGGCCATTTAAATAAAAGCTTACAGTGGACTCTTTTTTTTTTTTTTTTTTGTAACTGATATGTGGGATTTGATCCTTTGAGAAGAAAGAAGTTTCTTCTTGTGGATACAGGTTTAGTCATTGCATTCTTTTGAGGTAGGACTATTTTCCTCTGAACTCAAGAAAGCAAGGAAATCTTACTCCTATAAAAGCATGTCTGAGGGGGTGTGCCTGGGTGGCTCAGTAGATTAAACCCTCTGCCTTCAGCTCAGGTTATGATCCCAGGGTCTTGGGATTCTGCCCTGCATCAGGCTCTCTGCTCAGCAGGGAGCCTGCTTCCCCTCCTCTCTCTCTGCCTACTTGTGATCTCTGCAGGTCAAATAAATAAATAAAAATCTTAAAAAAAAAAAAAAAAAGCATGTCTGAAGAAATGCAGAACTCTCATGAGTAAAGTAAATCTCTCATAGTGATATGACTTTTATCCTACTTTTTTGAAAAAGTTGAAAAAGTAATTAATACAGTACTGTACTGAGAACATTTGACACCTGGAAAATGTTTACATTGCATTTTCAGAACATGGCTCTGTCTTAAAGAACCTCTAGGAACAGAGGATTTACTCCAAGTAGATTTTTTTTCTTCTTTTTTAGCATTTATTCTTAAAATGCTTATTATGAAAAAAAATTAAGTAAAAAATAGTGTAAAAAATATGCCCATCTCCCAGATTCAATAATTTCTAAGATTTTACCTCACCTGTTTTTTTTTTTTTTATAATTACTTTTCCTTTTTTTTTTTTTTTTGCCTGAAATATTTTAAGGCAAATTCCAGACATCATGGTATCTTATGCTTACATATTTCAGTATGCATCACTAAAAATATAAATTTTCTTTTATAATTGCAATGCTATGATTACATCTAACAAAATTAATTTTAATTCCTTAATATCATTCTTTACTTAATCTAAAAATATTTCCTTATTTTTTCATAAAAATATTTTACCAATTTGTGGTTTGTGTAAATGAATCTCCAAAAAGGTCATCCTATCACATTTAGTCATCTTGTATCTGAAGCATCTTTTTTCTTTTTGGAACTTCTTACTTTGATGTAATTTAAGTTATAGAAACTTATAGAAAAGTTGTAAAATAGTACCATGACATCTAATATCTTTTGTATAGATTCACTACCTATGGATTAGGTTTTATACCATTTTAAAAATAATTTTTCTGTCAGTTTGTTCTATCTATATGTGTAAATATCAATTGTTCTATTTCTGAATCATTTCAAGTTGAAAATGTCCTAGTTTCTTTTATGCAAATATTTCAGAATATAATTCTTAAGAAATAGACATTCTTTTACACAACCACAGTTAAGTTCTCAACCACAAAAAAAATTCACTTTAACTTATACTGTCACCTGATCCCTATCCATGCTTTTTTCAGTTGATTAATAATATCTCTTTAGTTTTTTCTACTAAAGAATCCAATTTAATATCATGCAATATATTTAGTTGCATGACATTATATTCTGCTTTTTTATCTGTACCAATTCTTTAGCTTTCCTTTTATATATTCACATTGACTGTTTTTGATGAACTCATCCAGTTAGCTCTTAATGTGAGTTTGTATGATCTTTCATCATGAGTGAATTTATTGGCTGTACCAATTTATATTCCCACTGACAATGTGGGATGGTTTAATTTCTCCACATCCTTGCTAGGACTTGTTATTTTTATCTTTTGATGATAGCTATTCTAATACGTGTGATATTATATTTCTTTGTAGTTTTAATTTTTATGTCCCTGATGATTAGATATAGCAACACTTTTTTATACCTGTTGGTCATTTAAATATCTTTGGGAAAATGTTTATTCAGGCCCTTTGCCCATTTTGTTTGTATTTTTCGTATTGAGTTCTATGAGTTCATATGTTTTGGAAATTAACCCCTTATCAGATATGAGGTTTGCAAATATTTTTTTTTCCCATTCCAGAGGTTGCCTTTTCATTTTGTTTCTCTTACTATGCAGAAGTTTCTTAGGTTAATATAGTTCTCCTCGTCTACATTTTCTTTTGGTTTGGTTTTTGGGTGTCATATCCATAAAGTTATTGCTAGAGCCAATGTCAAGATAATTTTTCCCTATGTTTTCTTCTTGGAGTTTTTTTGGTTTCAGGTCTACATTTAAGTTTTTAATCCATTTTGTTTTAATACTTTTAAGTAGTGTAGGATGAGATCCAGTTTTATTCTTTTACATGTGAATATCAGTTTTCTTAGCATCAGTGGCACCAGCTCAAGTTTATGCTACATTTTTCTGAGCTCTCCATACCTTCCTCATGTAATTAATAACTTGAGAACTTATGGGGTCCTTTAGTCTCTTACATCCCTAGCAATTGTCTAGCAAATATTATATTAACTATTTCTCCTATGAATTTCAGTAGACTTTTGATTATAAAGTCCAACATCTTTAGACACTAAAAACTTTAAACACTGTGAACATTTTAAGTGTCCTGTTAAAATTAACATTATATGCCCTTTTTACTTTTTAAGACTATGTTCTCCTATTATCATTTTTGTCATAAGATGTCTCTGCTAAGAAAGAGCACTCTGCATTGTAATTCAGTCAACAACTGCTCTTTTTATCTATAAAATTTGCAATTCTGGTTAATATACATTGAAGAAGGTGTAGATGGGTCTCTTTGGTTCATTTGGAAGAGGAGAGTTGAGATAGAAAACCACATTTTATAATAATCTGGGGCAGTGCTGTCAATAGAATTTTTGGCAATGATAGAAACATTCTACAGCTGTGCTGTTCGATCTGGTAGTCACTAACTGAATTAAAATATAATTAATGTGACTATGGAACTGGAGATTTAAATTTACTTATTTTTATTTAATTTCCATAGGCGTATAACGAGTGACTACATCTAGGAAATGAGAAAAAAAAAAACAGACATTAGTTGTCTAAAATTTTGTGGTGTTTTATAGTGTTTTATTCATCAAGTGATATTTTATACAAAATAATTTTGCACTGGAAATTGGAGCTCTTTCAAAATTTAACTACAGTGGATTCCTGTATATGCAATGCTTTATTTTTATAAAAGAATAGTGTTATTGGTCTTTAGAGTTAATCAGCAAAGATTACCATTCTTTCAGGTTTATCATTAAAGAATGCAGTATGGATCTACTTAAAGGCTTCTGTATGAATTCTGACTCCTTCTTTCTCTTATAGGGTATTTCTTTCTAGTACCCTTCTATTCCTTCATCATATATTCCCCCTCTCCTGTATTGTTCAGAACTAGCATCAATGTAGTTTGCATTTTTTTTCTCACGTTATAAACCATTTTGTAAATGTGTAAGGAGGATGTGACAAGAAAAACAACAGCTTTCATTGTTCATTTGCATTCATTATATCAGAAATAGTAAAATAAGTTGCTAAAAGTTTTTGCTGAAAAAAAATTTAAATTTACTTAATTTTTCAAATGGGATCTGACTTAGATAGATGAAATGACTCTCATCAAATCACATAAGAAAACCAAAGCCCCATCATACCACATCTGCCAATTTCTAATCTATTGTTCCTTTTTACCTTATTGAAATGATGAAATTTTAGTCACTTAACTATACTTGTCTTGGAAAAGATAGAAAGAAAAGCAAGTTTCTGCTTTTATTTTTTAAAATTGACTTATTTATTTGAGAGAGGGAGAGAAAGCATGCAGTGCACATGGACTGGAGGGACAGAAAGAAAGAATCCAAGCAGACTCTGCCCTGAGCATGAAGTACCACATGGGGCTCAATCCCGTGACCCTAAAATCATGACCTGGGCCAAAACCAAGAGTCAGTCCCTTAACTGACTGAGTCAGCCAGGCACCCAATTTCTGCTTCTTTTTAATTATGATTTTTTTCCCCAAATACTCTGGGATGGAGAATATCTAGGTTCATAATGTTGAATACAATTTTTCTGATTCCATTACCCTCGTGTAATACTTGTTTCCAGACCCCTCACTAAACACACACACAATTAAGAAGACTACAGATATTTATCAATTCAAGAAATATAGAAATTCCTTCTTAACTTTAAACCATATTAAAATTTCAGTTACCCCATTCCCTAATCCACTTTTCTTAGCAGAACATCTGAAAACACTGCAGGAGAGTTCTAACAGAAAAGAGACATCCATAGCCACCTCTGTGATTCCCACTTCTTCTAAACCTCAGCCAAATAATCCTCATTCTCCCACTTCCTGATGGTTTTGTTTTGTTTTGTTTTGTTTTCACTAGGAGCCAGATTTCTCACAATAAGTCTGCAGGTATACTCACAAATACAAATTTTGGGCACGCTCACTACCCTTATCAATAAGTTTTATCAAGCAAAACTAATATATAAATTCTGCTAATAATTAGCAATTGCTTTTGTTTTGTTTTCTCTTTTGGTTCCCTCTTTTGTTTCTTTTACTTCCTTGGTGTAGCTCCCAGGCATCTTGAGTTCTGTGAACCTGATCTTCTGACAACCCAATTTTTCTACTTCCCTCTGCAGATGCTGCTGTTGCCACAGGCTACTCTTGTATTTGCTAGACAGAACTGTCAAGAGACTCAACCAGTTCAAAGCAAATGAATGAGTCATAGAAGACTTGTAACGTAGATAATATTTCCTGTACATTTTGTATTGATGTCACAGTGCCTAATACAAAGGGAAACTAAGTGTGCTTCCTGGAATATGTAGCTCCCAAAAATTCAATTCAGAAAACTGCCTTGAAGGTTCCTACTTGATTGAATCTTTTTTATAATCCTTCTGGATGACAAATACATAGATGAAGGGCCTGATATATCACTAAAACATTGTCATAGCATTCATGTTTCATTACCTCTCCTTCTATATATTAGACAACCTGCAAATAGTTATGATGGAATCACATTGCTCACTCTGGTGGAAGGGCAAAAACATATACACCTAGACAGGTAGGAATTTTTACTTTAGGAACTAATTCAAGCACATAGACAGCATCTTAAAATTATCCTTTACTTTTTTTTGTCTCAAAATTTATAGCCAACCCACAAAAAATGTTGTTGGCAGAAGATTTGAAATTCTATTTAAATTGGTCAACTCATTTCTCATCACTCCTGTTAAACAGCTTTAGTCCAGGTCACTATTCTCTCCTGGCTGGATTATTTTAATAGCTTCTTACTGAGCTTCTTGTTCCCTGAACTCTTACTGTGCTTTCTCCAACCCTGGGATTATTATTTTTTTTAAGATTTTATTTATTTATGAAACAGAAATCACAAGTAGGCACAGAGGCAGGCAGAGAGAGAGGGGGAAGCAGGCTCCCGACTGAGCAGGGAGCCCAATGTAGGGCTCAATCCCAGGACTCTGGGATCATGACCTGAGCTGAAGGCAGAGGTTTAATTCACTGAGCCACCCAGGTGCCCCCCTGGGATTACTTTCTATGAAATAGCAAGAGTGATCAAAATCCTCAATGACTTCTCATCTCTCTCAGAATAAGCCAAAGTCTGTATCATGATTTGAAAGATCCTAAATAATCTCACACTCAGCTCATTCTCTGCTCTTATTTCTTTTCTTTCTGATACAGTAGCATTGCAATACAGGCCTTGCTTAATGTCACAGGGAATTTTAATACTAAGTGTGACCCTTCAGAGTTGCCCCAATTTGAAGCAAAAGGGCTGGAATTTTATGTCATTTGAGGTGGCCTGACTTGGTGGTAAGGCATTATCTTGAGTGAACCTGGGGAAATCCAGAGAAAAGTATCAGCTGTGAAGCATAGGTTAACAATATTTCTCTCAGCTGGGGCAATGAGTATTTTCATATTGAAGAGGGAACATCTGAGAAACATAGTATAGCAGGCCCTAAAGTCTCTATCTGAGCTAATAAAGTGTGTATAATAAGTACTAATAAATTGATAATTATATTAACTAATAAAACTAGTAAAACTAATATTTATACTTGGCATAATAAGTTTACCTTATGTGAAAAAAGCTTCTCAAGCATCTGATTTATCTCTATTGCTGGGCAAACATACAAGATGAATGTTAGTGAAATATAGATCAGCTTCTATCAGTGTAGTTGATCTTAGGACTACAATTGATACACGTAATTTCCCTCTTTAACTAGTACCTCTTCGGTATCCCCTTCAGCTTCAGCAAATGTCTCTAGTAGTCCAAGAGAATCATTTCATGAAGTGTCACAGGGCTTTGTATCTAAGGGGTCTGAGCTGATCATAATCCCTTTTTCAACTTATGGTTATTGAATCTATCAATTTACTATCAAAATTAGACACAGAGAAAAACAAGATATGTCCCACTCAAATAGCTTGACATAAAATATATGTGTGTGTATTTTATATATAATATATATGATTGATTGGTTAATTCATTCATTCATTGATCTTACCACCTACTCCTTCCATATGATCAAGATTAATTATCTCTACTAGAATGGTGACTTCACTTACCTGCTGGTCTCTCGTCAGCCATAACTTACCATTTACTGAGACTTATTCTTTGTCACTGGTGGAAAGGTTACCTTCTGAAAATCAGGATATCTACAAATGCATAGTCTGCAGCTGCAGGGACAACAAGCTTAATTTCCCCAAGTAGATCACTGAAAGGATGGTAAGTGGGATACTCATTTCTACAGTTTTGTTCCTGACCCCATATATGTTGCCTATTAAATAAACAAAATTACATAACAGTTATTGACTTTAGGGTGTATAGTGATTCCTAAAGACTGGTTGGTACTCCAGTGTAGAGCTGGTTCTCTGGCCAAAGACTTAAAAGGATATCTCCTAAATGGATGAGACCAGAAGCCTCTGGGTGACGTGGTATGTCATAGAGGCAGTGGATTTTATCATTGTTTGCCTACTGTACACCTCCTTGGCTATAAAGTGATTAGCCTGGACAATGAGATGCATCATCATTATCCCTCCAGGAAAGATGTGGTTTTTTGTTTGTTTGTTTTGTTTTTGTTTTTTTTACCCCCAGGGTTGGGAGTGCTGTCATTGGGCAACTTTCAACTGTCAAATCCCTTTTTGAACAGCCTGTTTCAAAAGGCCTCACACTCAAGGTCATGAACTCCCTAGGACAGTACACCCTCAGTTACTGACTGAGGCTGAAGAATAAGGCCCTGCTACTTCTCAAGATGGGGTGCAGAAGACATGAATAGACATTTTTCCAAAGAAGACATGTAGATGGCCAACAGACACATGAAAATATGCTCAATGTAACAGATAACCAGGGAAATGCAAATCAAAACTACAATGAGGTATCACCTTATACCTGTAAGAATGGCTAAAATCAAATACACAAAAAAACAAGTGTTGTTGTGCTTGTGTGGAGAACCCTCTTGCACTGTTGATGGGAATGCAAACAGGTGCAGCCACTCTGGACAACATTATGGAGTTTCTTCAAAAAGTAAAAAAATAGAACTACCCTATAATCCACCAGGCACTACTAAGTATGTACCCAAAGAACACGAAAATACTAATTCAAAGTGATAGATGTACCTGATGTTTACAATAGTATTATATATAATAGCCAAATTATGGAAACAGCCAAAGTGTCCAACAACTGTTGAATGGAGACCATATATATGTATATATAAAGTATTACTCAGCCATAAAATCTTTCCATTTGCAACAAACTGGATGGAGTTTAGCATATTACGCTAAGTGAAATAAGTCAGTCAGAGAAACACAAATACCATATGATTTCACTCACATGTGAAATTGGAGAAAGAAAACAAATGACTAAGGGAGAAAAAGAGAGTGTGTGAGAGAGAGAGATAAACCAAGAAACAGAGTCTTAACTATAGAGAACAAACTGATGGTTACGTGAGGGGAAGTGGGAGGAGTGGTGGGTAAAACAGGTGATGGGATTAAGGTGTGCACTTGCTGTGATGAGCACCATGTTGTAAGGAAGTGTTGAATCATGATATTGCACACCGAAACTAATATTACACTGTGTGTTAACTAACTGGAATTTTAATAAAAACTTTTAAAAAAGTGGGCTGTCTTCATTGAGTCATATTATCTCCGAATTCTACATAAGGTTGAACAAATGTATCACTTTTTGATTTCTCTATCCAATTCTGCTTCCTTCCCTTCATTCTACAGTTGTTAATCCTAAGAACTCCTTAATAAACATCCTACACACTAAATTCTACTTTTAGATTCTGCTACCTGGAAAGCCCAATCTATAATAATTGGTGACAGAAGCAGTCCCCAAATACATTTTTTTTTTTATAATTTAGATTTGCAGAAGAGTTGCAAAGATAGTACAGGATTTATATATATCATTTGCCCAGTTTCTCCTAATGTAAACATAATTGTAGTACAAGTATTGAAACTAAGAAATAAACATTGGTACAATATTATTAATTAACTC
Organism: Taxidea taxus jeffersonii; assembly: GCA_003697995.1. Lineage (NCBI taxonomy): Eukaryota > Metazoa > Chordata > Mammalia > Carnivora > Mustelidae > Taxidea > Taxidea taxus. The sequence goes on from RCUC01168849.1 coordinate 13,869, forward strand.
TAGGCTTTATTCAGATCTTAAGTGTTTAAATTAATGTCATTTTCCAATTTCAACAGGATATCACATTACATTCTATTGTCATGTCTAACTAGTCCTTTTTAATCTTGGAGTTTTTTCAATCTTTCCTTGTCTTTCATGACCTCAATATTTTTAAAGAGTACTAGAAGGGCCAGTGATTCATTCCTACAGAAGTAGACATACAGTCATCTGGGAGCTTTCTTTTCATGCTCATAGGACAAGAATCAGTATCACCATTTGATGGCTTATATGTTTAGTCCACTGGTATAGGATCATACATAACATTCTGAGTATGGGGATCCCACTTTACAACAAAGAAGGCATTAGAAGAGCCCTATAACCATAGGATTCATTGGTCAAACACATACTCCACTATTCAGAAAGTTGAAACAGCAGTTTGGTAGTGATACATTATGCAAATATGTGTTATAACACATTTTCCACTATACAGAACATTTGAAGCAGCAGTTTGGAGGTGCTACATTATGTAAATGTGATGCCATCTGTAGGAAGTAGTGAATACCTTGAGTTAAAGACTCCTGTAGTGAGCTGAATGATATCCCCAAAGATACCATGACCTAATACCTAGGCCTGAAATTTATATTTTATTTGTAAAAAAAAAAAAAAAAAGTCTTTGTAGATATGATTAAATAAAGGATTTTGTAATAAAAGTTCATCTTAGATTGTTGCAATCATGTACAATCCTTATAAGAAAAGTGTTGAGGGTGATTAAACACAAATACAGAGGAGAAAACAATATAAAGAAAGAGCAGAGAGATGTGAAGATGCTGGCCTTGGAAGTTAGACTGATACAGCCACAAGCTAAGGATTGCCTGCTGCCACCAGAATTTGATGTGGCAAAGAACGGATTTTTCCATAAAGCCTTCAGAGGGAGCACAGCCCTGGTTACACCTTGATGTCAACTCAGTAAAGCTAATTTCAGACTTCTGGATTCTAGAACTCTAAAAGAATATATGTGTGTTTTTTTTAAGCCACTAAATTTTTGGTAATTTATTACAACAGCCACAGGAAACTACTACAACTTGTATATAGAGCTATGTCTCCAAATAGAATCATACATGGACCCAAGAAACAAGGTTTGAAGCAAGAGCAGCTTACTTATGATCAGTGCAATGACCTTGAGTAATTGAGCTTTCTGTCTTTGAAACTCTTGAAGTTTGCAGGATTAGAAATCCTGGTTCTGAAATGTGAATCATTTCTGCTATTGGGAAAAAAATGCAAGTGTTCCATTAAGTTAAAAAATGTGGTTATGGCCTAGATATTTCTGTCTTTTGTGTTCAGGAACCAAAAGGAAAAACAACAACAATAACAACAACACATTGTATTGGAGAAATTGACCCTGATCATGAGAAGGATGTAGGATTGTGCTACACAATAGAGAATGGGAGGGATATGGTTTGTACCTGGATGATCCACACAGGTACTTTTTGGTACTACCTTGACCAATTGTAATAGTAAATGGGCAAGTGCAACAAACCCAGTATGAGAGAGGTATGATGACTATAGGGCAAGTTTCAGGAATATTGATGTAAGTAGGCCACCTTGTAGGCCACCAAAACCATCAAGGTAAATCTAAAATGGATAAGAGAGAAAGGAGATAATGAGCTTCATGTGAGACTACTGAGACCAGTTACAACAGAAGTGTTTGTAGTTTTTTCTACTTTCTCTTCTTCTAAGATTTTCTCAAGAGGTGATGTGTACCTAACCTCTGGAGGAGATGCTTCTTGAAAATATATGAAAAACTCTGAGCAGAGCAAAGGATTGGCAGTTATATGCATAATATGCATATGTGGTGTGCTATCCAGATATCCCTTTAGGAAGGAGTGGGCCAAAGGGTCTGGGAGCACTGTCAGCAAATGTCTATCAGCTATTACAAACTTTAGGAATTGCCTCATATGCAAAGAGCCATCTGGAATGAAGGTATGCCTTTTCTAGGCTAGTCCACATTTAGTGACCCTGTGATATCAAGGCCCAGCCATTTTTGCTTAAGTTGTGATAACCTTCATGGTCCATTTTACTCACAATCTCCAAAAAATATCAACGAGGCTCTGAAATAGACATATATTGCAGTTCGGCTGCTTCTTCTGACAAATAATACTTTCTTCTCCTTCCTTCCACAAGGTTTGATCAAGAGCATGGCTTACTAAACATTCTGTATCCTAAATACCATCTCAGGACATGCTTAAAAGAGAACCCAGTTTGCAAAAATGTGTTAGCAATGCCCTCTGGAGTTGTGGCCACTGTGCTATCTCCTGGATTATAGGAGAGTTTAACCAAATCAATAAATTTTCCTTATATATTCCCTGTTCTCTGTCTCCCACCTCAACTCCCTAAGGTATAAGGTCCATGGGAACAGGGGCCGGTGCTGCCTGCCAGAACAGTACCTTACATATAGTCAGCAACTATTAAATGAATTATATGTAGTTCTATAACTATTCATATATAGTTATATGAATATAACTATATATATTCATATATATAGAATTCATATATATAGAATATAACTATATATAGTTATACGTATATATAACTATACACGTATATATGTATATATATGTAAATATATATAGTTATATATGCATATAACTATATATTCATATATATAGAATATAACTATATATGAATAGTTATAGAGCTACATATAATTCATTAATAGTTGCTGAGTTATATCACTTTTGTAAATCTCTGAAAATGTAGATCCCAATCATTAATGTGTCATTTCAAGATGTTTTATGGAAGAAAAAAGAACTTTAATAAGCCATAGTAGAGTACTTATTGTGATGAATTGAGTTTGGTTCATTATTTATGTGTTTTTTTTTTTCTCTCTCTGACTCACTTTTATTATAGTTTTAGTTGCAATTGTGCTGCTCACGTGCACAAGGAAGGTCATAAGTGGGAGGATGTTGTTCAAACTGAGGTCATGTTATTTCAGAATTAGATGTGGTTCACAAGACTAAAAGCTTCTTTGTTTGACACTCAGGCCCTACTCTAACTAGTTCTGTCATTTTAAGCAGAATGTTTCCCTAATCTACTTATTTCCCAGGCTTTATAACACATTAACCTGTGTGGGTTGAAACAAAATTATTTTTGTTCATTTTACACTATTAACATTTTTTGTCTTAGAAGAAATGTAAAGGGACGTTAATAAACTTTGTTTTTCTACCACAAAACAGATGTAACAATAGATGACACTACCTACAGAAAACAACAGAGAATGTTAATTAAATCACAGAATAATAACATCTGATGAATTTTTATTTTGAAAGAATAAAAGTGTCTTTATGAACATTCAGGCTTTTCTCTCTTGAAGTTTAACAATATATGCCCAGTGACTCATATTCTTATATCTTCTAATTAGAGACAAATGTGTCCATTGTGAAAAATAAAATCATTAAACAGTATGTATGTATGTATGTATGTATGTATGTATGTATGTATTTTGGGGAAATAGGGGCAGAGGAGAAAGAATCTCAAGCAGACTCCCTGCTGAACACAAAGGCTCAATCTCACAACCCATGATCATGACCTGAGGCGAAACCAAGAGTCAATAATTGGACTTTCAACTGACTGAGCCACACAGTCACCCCATAAACAATATTCCTATCCAAATCTATATATTCTATGACTATTAAAAAACAAATTGTTTATCAGAAAAGTGACGAAACATATTACTTAGAGTCATTCACCTTTTTAGGACTTCTGAAAAACTTGTAACTTCATAAATCTTCTACCTTGACAATAACAGAGACTGGTTAGTCTGGGTAAGAGTTAGAATTACAATAATTTAACCCTTCATCTTATAGAGAGGAAAGAGTAGTAAGTTGTTAAGAAAATCATTTTGGAATCAGGAACAAGTGTTGATGTCAGAGATTTGGCACTTAAGAACTATAAATTTTGGTAAAATTACTAAACCTTTCCCTGTCAGTTTGCTAGGTGTCCAAGTGGGCAAATAGGACAGTGAGCCAAAATTAAAATAACAAACAAGTCTTATTCATTTATGGTGACAATTAAGCAAGCAGCAAAAATTGATGCTGGCTTTCTAGTGTCCCATTCTTTCCTTGGGGGAACACAAGGAAAACACAAGGAAGGGTGCCAAGCCAGGGTCAGATGGCTTAGTGTAGATGGAATAAGTTGTTTCAGTGCTGAGAAGTCCTACACAAAAGGATCCTTTATTAATTTAAGGGGAGTGAGAAGTAGAAGGGTTAGAAGTACTGAGAAAATGTACTGAGTCAAAGTAGAGAAAAGTGTTCTAATCAAGACCCCCTGATAAAGAGGTTTCCACAGACATGACAGTACCTGATCTGAAGCCCCTGTTAAGGGATCTCCAAGTGGAGGTAACAGAGCTAAGATGTATAAAAGCATGTCTGGCCCAGAAGGACTATATTTAACTGCAATTCCCTCTGGAATACTATTATGTATTAGATGTGAGCCACATTTGGTGTGGGAGGGCAGATTTCCCCCTGAGGCTTGACAGGCAAAACCGTTGCCATTGCTTATGGCTGATCATGAATGATTTCATATAGGATTTTTGTTTCACTCATTGGTAGTCAGAATAGACTTCAATAATGTATACACTTAAAAATTTAACAGATTAATGTAATTAACTTATATTTCATTCATGAATAACATGTGAAACTTCAGTAAATCATGGAGAAGTCCAAATAATAGTATTAAAATACAAAGGGTGATGTTCAGCAAATGAGAAACAATATTAAGAGTGGAAGAAAGGCAAAAATAGTTAAGACATTTAAATATATAGAAAAATGTTTGTTAAAATATATTCTTGGGGTGCCTGGGTACCTCAGTTGGTTAAGCATCCAACTCTTGATTTCAGTTCAGGTCATGATCTCAGAGTCCAGGGATCAAGCCCTGCATCAGGATCTGTGCTCAGCAAGGAGTCTACTTGAGATTCTCTTTCTCCCTCTCCCCTTGGCCAACCCTCTGCCCGTGCTTTCTCTTTCTCTCTCAAATAAATAAATAAATCCAATTCTTCTATATTTACCAGCCATGATAGATCTGTATTATTTGACAAAAATAACTTGTCTTATTACAAGACATAACTATGGAATATCAATTAGTTTATTCATCTATAATGTTGCAATTACTGTTTTATATCAAATAACAATGTATATGCAATAATTTACTATGGTTAAAAAGCTTATAAACTGTACATATTTTTAATTTAAAGATTTATGAGAATGACAATGATGTTGACAGTGATGATGATGATGACAATAGAATATATACCCAGTTTTACCCTAGGAACCATCTGATGATTCCCATTCCATTGAAATGATAAAAGAGATGAAGATGATCACTGAATATGAAAGAAGTGTTTTCTGGAGCAGATATCCCTGGATTTTGTTCCTGTCTTCCCAATTTCTTAAAGACTATCTGAAGGTACATGTTTTTGTTGTTGTAATTTTTAGGAGAAAAGAAGGTGAATTTTATTTTATTTTTTAACCTAATTTTATTTTATTTTTTAACCTAATTTTATTTTATTTTTTCATCAAGATAAGTGTACTCTTTAATCCCATGCACATTTCACCTATCCTTCTACCCACCTCCCTTCTGGTAAAATATCTGTTTGTGCTCTGTAGTTGGGCCTGTTTCTTGGTTTGTTTCTCTCCCTCTCTTTTCCTTCTTTAAGTTTTTTGTTTTATTTCTTAAGTTCTACATATGACTGAGATAATATGGTATCTTTCTCTGGCTGACTTATTTTACTTGGGATTACACTCTCTAGCTCTATCTTGCAAAAGGCAAGATTTCATTCTTTTTTTTTTTTTAATGGTTGAAATATATACCACTTTTTAAAATCCATTCATCTATCAACAGACACAGGTTGCTTCCATAGTTTTGCTATTTTATATACATATATGTGTATATACATATATATACACATATATATATTTAAATTTTGTCTTGAAATAAACATAGGGGTGCATGTATCTCATTGAAATAGTGTTTTTGTATTTTTGTTGTTGTTGTTGTTAAATACTCAGTAGTGCAATTACTGGATTTTAGGATAGTTCCTTTTTGAAATTTTTGAAGAATATCCAGGAATATCCAGAACAGCTACACCGGTTTGCATTCCCACCAACAGTGCAAGAGGGTTTGCCTTTCTCCACGTCCTCACCAACACTTGTTCTTTTGTGTGTACTTGATTTTAGCCACTCTGACAAGTACGAGGTGATATCTCATTGAATTTCTGATTTGCATTTCACTGATGATCAGTGATGTTGAGCAACTTTTTGTGTGCTGTTGAACATCTGTAGGGTTTTTTTTTTGGAAAAATGTCTATTCAGGTCTTCTGCCCATTTTTTTAATTAACATATAATATATTGTTTGTTTCAGGAGTACAGGTCTGTGAATCATTAGTCTTACACAATTCACAGCACTCACCATAGCACATACCCTCCCCAATGTCACCCAGCCACCCTATCCCTCCCACCCCCCTCCCCTCCAGCAACCCTCATTTGGTGTCCTGAGATTAAGAGTCTCTTCCAGTCACCAAACTGTGGAAAGAACCAAGATGCCCTTCAATGGATGAATGGATAAAGAATATATGATCCATATATACAATGGAGTATTATGCCTCCATCAGAAAGGATGAATACCAAACTTTTATATCAACATGGTTGGGACTAGAAGTGATTATGCTGAGTGAAATAAGCCAGGCAGAGAGAATCAAGTATCATATGATTTCACTTACTTGTGGAGCAAAAGGAATAACACAGAGGACATTGGGAGATGGAGAGGAGAAGTGAGTTGGGGGAAATTGGAGGGTAAGACAAACCATGAGACTGTGGACTCTGAGAAACAAACAGGGTTTTGGAGGGGAGGGGAGTGGGGTTTGGGTGAGCCTGGTGGTGGGTATTATGGAGGGCACATATTGCATGGAGCACTGGGTGTGATGCATATACAATGAATGCTGGAACCCTGAAAAGAAATAAAATAAAATAAAAAGAAATGAAAAAAAAAACAAGAGTCTCTTAGGGTTTTTCTCCTTCTCTGGTTTTGTATTGCTTCATTCTGCCCTCCCTTCTCCTATGATTCTCTGTCTTTTTTCTCAAATTCCTCATATCAGTGAGACCATATGATAAATGTCTTTCTCTGATTGACTTATTTTGCTTAGCCTAATAACCTTAAATTCCATCCACATTGTTGCAAACGGCAAGATTTCATTTATTTTCGTGACTGAATTGTATTCCATTATCCATTCATCTGTTGATGGGCATCTAGGCTCTTTCCATAGTTCAGCTATTGTGGTAGTGCAACAGCTTGGTCATAGAGTAGCTCTATTTTCAACTTTTTGAGGAACCTCCATACTATTTTCCAGAGTGGCTGCCCTGGCTTGCATTCCCTCCAATAGTGTAGGAGGGTTCCCCTTTCTCTGCATCCTTGCCAACACTTGTCCTTTCCTGACTGGTTAATTTTAGCCATTCTGGCTGGTGTAAGGTGGTATCTCACTGTGGTTTTGATTTGCAATTCCCTGATGCCATATATGATTCTATGTGATATTAAACACTTTCTCATGTGTCTGTTGGCCATTTGGATATCTTCTTTGTAGAAATGTTTTTTCATGTCTTCTGCCCATTTCTTGATTAGATTATTTGTTCTTTGTGTGTTGAGTTTGATAAGTTCTTTATAGATTTTGGATACTAGCCCTTTATCTGCTATGCCATTTGCAAATATCTTCTCCCATTATGTCAGTTGCCTTTTTGTTCTGTTGACTGTTTCCTTTGCTGTCCAAAAGCTTTGGTCTTAATGAAGTCCCATTAGCTCATTTTTGCCCTTTCTTGTCTTGCTTTTGGTGATGTGTCTAGAAGTTGCTGTGGCTGAAGTCAAAGAGGTTGCTGCCTGTGTTCTCCTTAAGGATTTTAGTGGATTCCTGTCTCACACTGAGGTCTTCCATCCATTTTGAGTCTATTTTTGTGTGTGGTGTAAGTAAATGGTCCAGTTTCATTCTTCTTCATGTGGCTGTCCAATTTTCCCAACACCATGTGTTGAAGAACCTTTTTTCCATTGGACATTCTTTCCTGTTTTGTCAAGGATTATTTAACCATAGAGTTGAGGTTCCATTTCTGGGTTCTCTATTCTATCCTGTTGATCTATGTGTCTATTTTTGTGCCAGTACCATACTGTCTTGATAATTACAGCTTTGTAATAGAGCTTGAAGTCTGGAATTGTGATGCCGCCAACTTTGGTTTTCTTTGTCAACATTCCTCTGACTACTTGGGGTCTTTCCTTATTCCATATAAAGTTTGGGATTAATTGTCCCATTTCTTTGAAAAAAGTTAATGGTATTTTGATAGAGATTGCATTAAATGTGTAGATTGTTCAAGGTAGCATACACATTTTTACAATATTTGTTCCTTCAATCCATGAGCGTGGAACCATTTCTTTGTGTCTTCTTCAATTTCTTTTGTGAGTGCTCTATAGTTTTCTGAGTACAGATTCTTTACCTCTTTGGTTAGGTTTATTCCTAGGTATCTTATGGTTCTGGGTGCAATTGTAAACAGGATTGACTTCTTAATATCTCTTTCTTCTGTTTTGCTGTTGGTGTATAGAAATGCAACAATTTCTGTGCATTGATTTTATATCCTTACACTTTACTGAATTTCTATATGAGTTCCAGCAGTTTTGGGGTGGAGTTTTGGGTTTTCCACATAAAGTGTCATATCATCTGTAAAGAGTGAGAGCTTGATGACTTCTTTGCCAATTCAGGTAACTTTTATTTCTTTTTGTTGTCAGATTGCTGAGGCTAGGAGTTCTAGTACTATATTGAATACCAGTGGTGATAGTGGACAGCCCTGCTGTGTTCCTGACCTAAGGAGGAAATTTCTCAATTTTTCCCCATTCAGAATGATATTTGCTGTGGGTTTTTCATAGATGGCTTTTATGATATCAAGGTAAGTACCCTCTATTCCTACACTGTGAAGAGTTTTGGTCAAGAAAGGATACTATACTTTGTCAAGTGCTTTTTCAGCATCTATTGAGAGTATCATATGGTTCTTTTTCTTTCTTTCATTAATGTGTCATATCACATTGATTGATTTGCAGATGCTGAACCAACTTGCAGCCCTGGAATAAATCCCACTTGGTCGTGGTGAATAATCTTTTTAATGTACTGTTGGATCCTATTGGCTACTATTTTGTGAGAATTTTTGCATCCATGTTCATCAGGGATATTGGTCTATAATTGTCCTTTTTGGTTTTGGGATCAAGATAATGCTGGCCTCATAAAGTGAGTTTGAAAGTTTTCCTTCCATTTCTATTTTTTTGGAACAGTTTCAGGAGAATAGGAATTAATTCTTCTTTAAATGTTTGGTAGAATTCCCCTGGGAAGCTGGCCCTGGGCTCTTGTTTGTTGGGAGATTTTTGATTACTGCTTCGATCTCCTTACTGGTTATGGGTCTGTTCAGGTTTTCTATTTCTTCTTGCTTCAGTTTTGGCAGTTTAAATGTCTCTAGGAATGCATCCATTTCTTTTCCAGATTGTCATACTTGTTGGTATTGAGTTGCTCATAATATGTTCTTATAATTGTTTATATTTCTTTGGTGTTGGTTGTGATCTCTCCTCTTTCATTCATGATTTTATTTATTTGGGTCCTTTCTCTTTTCTTTTTGCTCAGTCTGGCCAGGAATTTATCAATCTTATTAATTCTTTCAAAGAACCAGCTCCTAGTTTCATTTATCTGTTCTACTGTTCTTTTGGTTTCTATCTCATTGATTTCTGCTCTGATCTTTATTACTTCTCTTTTCCTGCTGAGTTTAGGCTTTACTTCCTGTTCTTTCTCCAGCTTCGTTAGGTGTAGGGTTAGGTTGTGTATTTGAGAATTTTCATGTTTCATTCTCTTTTTTTAAGATTTTATTTATTTATTTGACAGACAGAGATCACAAGTAGGCAGAGAGGCAGGCAGAGAGAGAGTGGGGGAAGCAGGCTCCCTGCTGAGGGGAGAACCCAATTCAGGGCTTGATCCCAGGACCCTGGGACCATGACCTGAGCTGAAGGCAGAGGCCTTAACCTACTGAGCCACCCAGGTGCCCTAGAATTTTCATGTTTCTTCAGAAAGGCTTGTATTGCTGTATACTTTCCTCTCAGAACTGCTTTTTTGTATCCCAAAGATTTTGTACAGTCTTGTTTTCATTTTCATTAATTTTTAAATTCTTGTTTAATTTCCTGGTTGACCCATTCATTCTTTAGTAAGAGGCTCTTTTCTTAATTGGGCTATTCATTTTTTGGGGTCTTCAGTTTTATAAGTTCTTTACATATTTTAGATATTAACCCTTTATTTGATATATCATTTGCAAAAATCTTCTCCCATGCCATAGGATGCCATTTAGTTTTGTTGATTATATCCTTTGCTGTGCAGAAGTTTTTTTTTTTTTTTTTTTTTAAATTTTGAAGTCCTAATAATTTGTATTTCTTTTGTTTCTCTTTCTTCAGGAGGTATAAATAGAAAGAAATTGCTATGGTCCATGTAAAAGTAGTTACTGCCTGAGTTCTTCTCTAAGATTCTTTTTTGTTTCATGTTTCACATTTAGTTGTTCACTGCATTTTGAATTTATTTTTGTGAATGATGTAAGAAAGTAGTCCAGTTTCATTCTTTTACATGTTGCTGTTCACTTTTCCCAACAACATTTGTTGAAGAGATATTCTTTTTCTTGTTGGATATTCTTTCCTGGTTTTCCAAAGATTACTTGACCATAGAGTTGTAAACTCTTTGAATAGTACAGACAATAATTTCTCTTCCAATCCATGAGCATGGAATGTTTTTCTATTTCTTTACATTGTCTTGAATTTCTGTCTACAGTGTTTTATAGTTTTCAGAGTATAGGTCTTTCATCTCTTTTAAGTTTAATTCTAAGAACTTTTATTGTTTTTGGTACAGTTGTAAATGGGATTGTTTTCTTAATTTCATCTTCTGCTGCTTCATTATTAGTGTATAGGAATGTAACAGATACCATATATTGATTTTATATCTTGCAACTTTACTGAATTCATTATCAGTTCTAATAGGTTTTTGTTGTTGTTGTTGTTTTTGTTTTTGTTTTTTTGGAGGCTTTAGGGTTTTCTATATATAGTGTCATGTCATCTGCAAATAGTAAGTGTTACTTCTTCCTTACCAGTTTGGAGGCCTTGAAAGTACATGTTTCATTCCAAATTCTTTTTTTTTTTTTTAAGATTTTATTTATTTATTTGTCAGAGAGAGAGCAGGAGCGAGCACAGGCAGACAGAGTGGCAGGCAGGGGCAGAGGGAGAAGCAGGCTCCCCACTGAGCAAGGAGCCCACTGCGGGACTCGATCCCAGGGCGCTGGGATCATGACCTGAGCCGAAGGCAGCTGCTTAACCAACTGAGCCCCCCAGGCGTCCCATCATTCCAAATTCTTATCACTAAATTCCTACAACTGAAACATGAGGTCCTTGTCTTCACATTTGATGTGTTCCATTCCCTTGAGATTATCTGGGTCAATTTACTACCTCTTTAGGTTTGAGCTAAAAACAAAAGTAGTACTCACCATCATCTGTCAACCAAGTAATGAGAGATATTTTAACCAAAAATTAGAGGGGAACGTTGTCAGGACCAGTTATGTGCTAATTACCAATAGTTGATGGATAAAGTGGTCTTTGAGAATATCTTCTTTTTTCTTATTGCCACAAGGCAGGTGGGCTTTAAGAATTGGTCTCTGCCAAACAGTGCTAAATGCTCTTATGACTTTGGACCCATATGCAGTTTTCTTTTGAGTTATATTCTCAGCAGTACAGATAGGGAGCATAATAAGCACTGATATTAAGATAAATGATTAAGGCAAGTGAATAAGATCACTTTTCTAGATCTGTAAATCATATTTATCTAACCAAAACAGTTTACATAGCATATATAGGTGTCTCTAGTTTTTTAAATACAATATTAAATAGAAAATACAGTAATTATTGCCAGTTATACTTTGTATTTAATGGGAATAAACCATATGTTTACCTATAGCTTATAGTTGTGTAGAAATAGTAAATGGAAACTTTTTTTCTCCTGTCATGTGGGAATAAGGATTATAAGAATTAATTTATCTTTTAAAATACCTATGTAATTTTATAAAAACAATATCTAAATGTATTTTTGATGTAGGAATCTGTAGTTAAACTTCGGTTTTCACTTTAGTTTGATCATCAAATATAATAATCCATGATTTTTTGTTTTTTTATTTTTTTAAAGATTTTATTTATTTATTTGACAGAGAGAGATATGACAAGTAGACAGAGAGGCAGGCAGAGAAAGAGGGGGAAGTAGGCTCCCTACTCAACAGAGTGCCTGGTGTGGAACTCAATCCCAGGACCCTGAAATCATGACCTGAGATGAAGGCAGAGGCTTAACCCACTGAGCCACCCAGGTGACCAATAATTAATTATTTTTATTATAATTGTTGCAGATATATTGTTTTAAATAATATAAGTATTAATATCATACAAGTGTATAAAAGAAGTTTTGAAATATTTTATTCTAGGTTATAAATTTTAATTTAAAGTTCTTGAAATTTGAAATTAGTGAGCAGCAAGAATTTTTATTTTTGCCCACATTTATTGATCTGGGTGTTCTTTATCCCTTCCAGTACACTTAAATTCCCATTTGGTATAAGTCAGCTTTTATTATTTTGTGTAGTATAGGCCTGCTGACAACAAATTCTCTCAGCTTTTATTTATCTGAAAATGTCTTTACTTCAACCTAATTTTTGAAGGATATTCACTGGATATAGAATTCAGGATTTTTATTTTCACTTAATCACTTTAAATATTTCCTTCCTTCCTCCTTTCTTTTTTCCTTCCTTCCTTCCCTCTTCCTTCCCTCCTTCTTTATTTTTTCTTTTCTTTTCCTTTCTTTTCTTTTCAGTTTCCATTATTTCTGATTAGTTGGTATAATTCTTATTCTCCTCACCACCAAATCATATCTTTTTCTCTGAGTCCTTCTGCAAGTTTCACCCTAACCTTGGTGCTCAGAAGTTGTACTATGATGTGGCTAGATTTGTTTTTCCTTATGTTTATTCAGAATTCAGATTAGGGCTCAATGAGTTTTTTGAACCAGTAATTTTTATTTTTGCACCAAATGTTGAAGATTTTTGGCTTTTCTTTCTCATTCTCTTGTACTTGAATATCATGCTATTCTCTTTCTGAGATTTCCATTTAAAGTATATAAACATTTTGTTTATTGTCCCACAGATCTCTGGGGTCTATTTATTTTCACTAGGTTTTCTTTTCCTTTCCTCAGATTGGAACATTTTTTTAAAAACTGTATTCAAGTGGATTTTTAATTATTACTCTAATTTTCTGCCACAAGTCCCTTGTTTTTATTTGATATTTGTTGAGCATCTACTATATTATCAGAAAGTGATATAGTTTCTAGGAAAAATATATTAACAAAAAATAAAAAATTTCTACCATCAGAATTTTTTATATTTTAGAAAAAAGCAAAGAAGAGCAAAAAAGTGAATCTGAGGTAAAGAAATTACAATTTTTTTAATAGTTTTACTTATTTTGGACATAAAATTACATTTTTAAAGTATATATGTTTTGATATATATATACATATATATAGCAAAAAGATTACTACAATCAAGGCAATTAACATATTTGCTTTCCATAGTAATGGCATTATGTCACTTATTTATTTATTTAGTCATAAGAACACTTAACACCTACTCTCAGCAAATTTCAAGTATATGTTATTAAGTATAGTTACCACAATGTACATTAGGTTTCTAGAGCTCTGTAATTCCTTTTTGAACCTCAGTTATGTTTTTTTTTTCCTGAAATTCCCTATCTGTATGCTAACTAAAATTGTTTACCTTTAATTATTTTATTATTTAAAAAAAAATTTTAGCATACATATAATAGTTGCTTTAGAGGCTTTGCTGTTCAATACAACATCATCTTGTTTATATCATTCATAAATTGGATTGAATATTGAAAATTATAGATAGATCCTGGATCATGTTACTGCCCTCAATTAGTTGTTTTCTTTTTTTTTTTTTTTTTTTCTTATTTGTACCAGTGTACACTAAGGGATTAACTTTGCCCAAGTAGATGTTTTGCCTTTGCCCTCAGCTCCTAGGAGAAGTAAGTCTTTGGCATGTTTTGCCTGATAAAAGTCTGTCAACTTGATGTCCAGAAAGGCTGAAGAGTAAAATTAGTCATGTTGCATGATCTAATCCCAATAGAAATGCTGACTACCAATGCTCACGTGAGTGCCCCAATGGGCAGTACTCTGTGCATATTGTCACATATCACTTCTAGGAAAAGTAGACACTGGCTACATGACTCCCCTGAAGGAGACAACTGGAAGCTCCATGCTTTTGTTTTTCCTGAACCCTCATCTATATATACTTCTTTCCTTATTGGTTTGTATCTGTAACTTTTGACTGACTGTAATAAGCATACCCATGAATATCATTGCTTTTTTGAGATCTGTGAGTCCCTCTCAGTAATAAATTTGCTATGAGAATAAGCTCTGGCTAATTATTATGAATGTATGTAGGTTTTCTTTCAAACTTTATTTTTAGAAACCATCTGTGAAAATCCCAAACCATTTCCCAAGGCCTTCTCATTTGACAAAACTCACAATATATATATATTTTTTCCTGCAGTGTATTTTGTTGGGGATTCATTTTGGATTTTGTAAGAGCAGATGTAAGAATATGTCTTAATATAGGACATAGGTATTTATTAGAAATTTAATAAAATCCTACATTAAGTAAAAATGAGATGCATAATTTCCTTCTTATAACTTGGAGTATAATATAATGAAGAATAAGAGTGGAAAATTTCTGTATGTTGTGTTTCCATTTTCATCTATTTTAAGATATTTAATTTCTCATGATCAGTTGTTCAGGAGAATCTTGGCTAATTTCCATGTAGTTGTGAGGGTTTTTTTAGTTCTCCTGTTACTGAATTCTAATTTCATACCATCATTGCCAGAAAAGATATTTGAAATTATTTTCAATATTCTTGAATTTACTAAGGCTTATTTTGTGACTTAACAGATTGTTTATCTTAGAAAAATTTCCCTCTGTGCTTGAGAAGAATGTGCATTCCGCTGTTGTCAGATACAGTGTTCTGTGTGGGTCTGTTAGACCCATTTGCTGTACAGTGTTGTTCAAATCCTGTTCCCTATTGATTTTTTCCTGGATGATCTGGCCATAGTTAACAGTGGGTTAATTAAAGTCCCTGGCTATTGTTTTTTATGTCTCCTTTAAACTCTGTTACTGTATACTTTAAAATTTTAGGTGTTCCAATGTTAGACGCATAAATATTTGCAGTTATAGCTTCTTGATGAATTGACATTTTTATTATTATGCAATTATATTTTCTTTCTTTTTCTTTTTCTTTTCTTTTTTTTGCTATTTTTAAGGTCTCTTTTGCCTGATAAAAATATATCTACTTCTGCCCCTTTTGTTTGTTTTGTTTTGGTTATTATTTGCTTTAAATATATTTTCCATTACTTTACTCTCAATCTATGTGTGTCTTTAGGGCTTAAATCAATTTCTTGTATGCAACATATCATTTGGTCCTTCCCCCACCCCTATTCAGTTATTCTATCACTTTTGATTGAAAAATTTAATCCATCTTTGTTTAAAATAATTATTAATAGTCAAGGACTTACTACTCTCATATTCTTAATACCCTGTGGCTTTTGTTGTTTTTGTTCCTTACAACTCACCCTGTTGTATATTTTGTATGTATTTTGATGTATTTTGTTATCAATATGCTTTGACTTCTTTATAATGTCCATTTTCCTAATGACTATAGGTTTTCCCTTATGATTACCATGAGTGGATTACAAAAAAAAAAAAAAAAATCTTAAAATTGTAACTGTCTATATTAAACGGATAACAACTTAATTTCAAAGGCATTTCTAAACAATACACTTTAATTTCTCTTTCCCCTTACATTTTATGTTATTGATGTTAGTTCATTTCTTTTTTTTTTTCTTTTCTTTTTATAATTGTGTATCCAATAACAAATTATTTTAGTTATGGTTATTTTTAGTACTTTTTTTTTACCTTTTAAACTTTAGTTTTAAGTGAATTTTATACCACTATTGCCATATTTCAAAATATAATTTTGATTATGTATTTACCATTACCAGGGAGTTTTGTACTACCTAAGTTTTTATGTTATTCATTAGTGCCCTTTTACTTCTACTCAATAAACTCTATTTAGCATTTCTTTATAATTCAGGTTACTAAACCTGATGGACTCCTTCTGCTTTTCTTTGTTCAAGAAAGCCTTTATTTTTCCTTAATTTCTCAATGACAGCTTAACCAATATGGAGTTTTTGGTTGGTAACTTTTTGTTCAAAATTTTAAATATATTATTCCATTCTCTTCTGGCCTGAAAGTTTCAGTTAGGATATCTGCTAAAATTATATGAGGGTCTTCTTGTATGTGAATTCTCTCTTCTCACTTGCTACTTTCAAGATTATTTCTTTACTTCCACTTTTTATAATTTAATTATAATGTATTTTACTATAATCCTACTAGGATTCAACCTGTTTGGGCCTCATGAATCTAAATGTCCATTTTTATTTCCAGGTTTGGGAAGTTTTCTACCATCATTGCCTTAAATAAACTTTCTTTGACTTCTTTCTCTTCTTCCAGAATTCCCATATTGAGAATAATGAGTGTGTGTGTGTGTGTGTGTGTGTGTGTGTGTGTGTGTGTGTTCCTTCAGTCCTATAGGCTTTCTTTACTCCTTTTCATTTTCTTTTTGTTCCTCAAACTGGATAATTTCAAGTGTACTGTCTTCTAGGTTACTGATTCTTTCTTCTTCAGGTTGAGTCAGCTATAGAAGCTCTGTACTGAAATCTTCAATGCAACCATTATATTTTTTTTAGCTCTAGAATATTTTTTTATGTTTCTGATTTCTTTATTGAACTTCTTGTGCTAGTTATGCATTTTTTTTTAATTTCAAATAGTTTTCTGTCTCAGTTCTTAAAGTTCACTGAACTTCTTTAAGATTGCTCTGAGTTATTTGTGTAACAGTTTATAGATCTCCATTTTGTTAGGGTCAGTTATTAGAGCTCTATTAGTTTCCTTTGGTGGTGTCATATTTACATTTGTGATCCTAATTCCTTACATTGGTATCTGTATATTTGAGAAAGCAATCTCCTCTTCCAGACTTTACAAATTTAATTTGGCCAAGACAGTTCACCAGTCCACTCAGTTTGCTTCTCTGGGTGTGTAAGCTGGTAACATACTCCAGCAAGTAGAGCTTTCTATCAGGGTCTATTTTTGGGTGAGGCCGCTGTCCACATTCTGAGGTCAGGGGGAAGGGAGTTGCCACAGGATGAGAATAGTTGGATAGGACTATTGACTTGGTTCCCTGTTCAAGTGAGGCTGCAGGATGGGTTTCATGGTTGCCTAGGTTTTCTGGTCAGACTTCCCAGAAAGTCTGTACTGGGTATTATATTCAGCAATAGACAGTTTTATGAGTTAGCTTTCCTGCCCTGGTAAGACAACAGAATGGCCGCCAAGGCCTGCATTTTGTTTGGATTTGAATCAGGCTAGATTGTACACCGAATATCTTGATCAAAGATATTGATCTTTAATCAATATCTCTGCCCTCTTCTGCAGTTGGGCAAAATTCTGTGCTGTGCTCTCTGTTCAAGTAAGCAAGACTGTAGGATGGGTTATGCAGCTCCTTATGTGCTTTGTATAGGGTCCCTAGTTGGATGGGCTGGAAACTTATTTTAGCAGTAGGTGGGGCTACAAATTAGTATCCCTTACTTGAACAGAAACCTGTACAGCCTCATAGGCTCACAAGACTCTTTATACGAATAAAATTAGAGAGAACTAAACCCCATGATTCCTGGCTTGATGGGCTACCATTCTAGCTCTATCAATTGGGAGGGCTGCTGGTCAGGCTCTATAATCAAGTGCTACAGTAATCAGAGTTGCAAGATGAACTACACAGATTCCCTGGAGCTCTAGTTAGGTTTTCTGGTCAGGCTGGAGGCTGTATTCACCTTTAGGCAGGGATATAAATTACCTTCCATGTCTATCTTGGGCTGTGCAACAAACACTAAGATCAGTAAGGCTCTTAGAGAATCAATCAGACAGACCTGTGCAATAAGTTTCCAGGACAAACAGGGCCACCATCTTGACTCTGCAGACATAGAAATGCTGTTGGCTTCTTTGCTCATATGTCACATTAATTAGGGCTGCATGATGGGTTACCAAGATTCCTGGAAGTTCTGGTTATATTTCCTGGTTTTCAGTGTTGGAGGCTATATTCTTAAGGGGCAGAGCTACAGAATAGCTTTCCTTCTGGGAAGGTAATTGCATAGAGCAGTCCCCAAAGCTGATGAGACTTCTATTTGGTAACTAAACAGGCAGACTTATGCTCAAAACTTTCTACCCAGGCAAAGTTTCCAGCTTGTCACTGCAGAAAAGCAAAGCTCCTGGCCATACTTTCCACTCAAGTGCTGCTGGACCATGCCATTTTCTAGGTGCTCAGGTCAGACTTTCTGATCAGGCAGGGCTACTGCTGACTCAGCAGTCAGTGATGCTATCAGCTGGCTCCCCTTATTGGTCAGAACAGGGAATCAAATCAGCTCTAAGCTCAGCAAGCCTCTTTGTGATCTTGCTTCAAGTCTATCCACACCCCAAGTTTACTGGCCAAACTATGTCATTGACTTTTCTCTGCAGATGATCAACTCTGCCTCCTGGACCTCCTGATTAATCACTGCTGAGCTCTGCAGCTTCCAGATATTCTGGGCAGGCTTTCTGATTGGACATAGCCAGGAGCTATATTCAGCAGTGGGTAGGATTATGTGAGCTCCTGCACCTATGTAGGGTGAAGATCAGACTTGAGTCAGCAAGTACTTTCATTTAGTGTTCCAAATATGGCATAAGTATCCTCAGTTGAGTTCCCTGGTCAGATTATACCACCTTCTGGGCTCTTCAGATAATCAAAATCACAGGACATACTACTTGGGCACTGCAGGGTAGGAAATTAGTCTACCTAGATCTGAGCACTGATTGCTAGAAGGCCATTCCCCCCATCACAATCAGTGGTCAAACCCCACAGATTCCTCTATGAGATTGGAGTGGGAACACCCCAAAATGACCCACAATCCTGGGGGAGCTGCATGTCCACTGTGGGCTCTCTTTTCCTACTGGGTGTGTAGTACTGGCCTGTACTAGTGTAATGTAGTACTGGCCTGAGGAAGGGGCAAAGCAGCGCTCCTCATACATAGCCCTCCAGTGTGGCCTGTCATGGTCTTTGTGGTGCAGGGAGATTCTTCTTCTCACCTCTGTGTTCTAGGAATTTCTCAGTGGTGTTTTGTCCATGAATATTTGTTAGTTTTTCTTGTAAGGGGGAACAAGGTTGGGACCAATCTATGTTACCATCTGGTGACATCACTGTCCTGAAATATGATTTTAAACCTAATCAGTTGGTGACTTTCCCTGTAACTGTAATTTTAGGGTTTTTCATTTGTTTGTTTATTTACCAGAGCATATGAACATAGGTCCTAGCAAATGTAATAAAGCTGTTGCCCTAGAACTTTGTTTTAAATTTATGCCAATTAATAAAACTACACTAGCTATTTACTTTTTCCTCATATTGGCTGAAATATGTGTTCCTAAAATCTGTCTAATATAATTTTTTGTCATAATCTGATACATTGGGATCTTGACCAATTTGCCATTCATAGAACATCATGCATAGCTCAGTGTGTTTGTGACATCAGGCAGCTTGTATCTAGAGAGCATTAAATAACATGAATACTCCAGGTAACTTGTGATACAAGGATGCCAGAAAGTAGATAATAAACCTGACTTAATATCAGGAACTTGTTATCTTGATTTTAAGACTTCTAAGATGCAGTATTTGAAGAATTGTGAAATATTCATCAAAAGTAAGAAATAGAATAAAATCAACAAAATGACAGAGCAGTTCCTGTTCCTACAGCTCAATGTCAAAAAACAAAACAAAAAAAAAAACAGAAACTTCCAGAACCAACTTTTACATAACTCTGTAAAATAATGAGATCTATAACAATCAAACAAATGTTAATTCAAGAAAAAGACAACTTAAAAAATGGTCCAAACACCTTTGTGACATCTTTACTTTCCCTTGACCTACACAATCTCTGGCTTGTTCTTGAAGATGACAGCTTATGTTCCAGGTGTGGGACGCTGATCTTTGGTTCTTTAAGATAAGAGACCTTATTTGTAGAATATTGTGATTCTCTGTTCTAATCCAGCTAAAGGATACTTGAAGGATACATGTAAGATACTTATCTCTTTTTTGGCTAATTTGGAACTGACTCAGATCATTGCTTGAAAACTCTGTAATGCAAATGAAAAAATAACAGTCACATGAGATAAAAGAATATGGTTGACACATACAATAGACAGACTAAATCCAAGGAAGAAATTCATATATTAGGATGTGTGTATATATATGTAGGATGCATACACACACACACACACACATACACACATACACTTACATACATATACACACATATATATTTTATATATAATTATATATAATATATAAAATATTTTATATTTATATGTTCATATATTCATAAATATATTCATACATTTGAAAGTACCTATGTATAATGAAGAATTCAGAATGTCACTCACCTGTCCAGGACAGGACACAGATTCAGAAAAGCCCTGAAAGATCCTAAATTTTCACTTTTGGTTAATCTCCAGGCCTAGTGCAAGCAGGAGTAAAATGTAATAGAGTGCCTTGATAAGTACTAGAATACTCCAGCACAGGGTTAATCCTAGAAGACTGGGAATTTTTTTTGTTTTGTTTTGTTTTGTTTTGTTTTTAAGTCTTGGCAATTAAGGATATCTCTGTAAAAACACTAGCTGAACATAAACTAAAAAACAGAGATTTCAGTGACTCCTTGTCAACCTGTAACAAACAATGAAGTTTTTTCAAAAACAGTTTTGAAAAATCACTAAGCAAATGGCCTTCAACAGTTAAAAAAATAAAAATAAATAAATAAAAATGAACCCTGAGGAAGGAAGATAGTCTTATTTCTAGAGTTAACACATAGTATTCAAGTGTTCAGTTTGGGTTTTTTTTACGATTTTATTTATTTATTTAACAGAGAGAGAAAAAGATCAGAGTAGGCAGAGAAGCAGGATGAGAGAGAGGAGGAAGCAGACTCCCTGCTGACCAGAGAGCCCTGCATGGGACTTGATACCAAGGCCATGAGATCATGACCTGAGCCAAGGGCAGAGGCTTAACCAATTGAGCCACCCAGGCATTCAAGTGTTCAGTTTTTTAAAAGAACAAAGAAATCACATGTCCTACAAAGAAAGAGAAAAGTATGTCCCATTCAAAGGAAGACTATAATTGAGAGAAATTTTCCCTGAAGAAACCTAGATGTTGCATTTTCCAGAAAAAGACCTTAAGGCACATATTTTAAATATGCTCAAAGGACTAAAGGAAATCAGAAAAATGTGTGTGAACAAAAGTACAATAATTAAATATAAATTATGAAAAGGAACCAAATGGATCCTCTAAAATCAAAAAGTATAATAACTGGAATGAAAATTTCACTAGTAGTTTTTAATAGTAGATTTAAACAGGGGGAAGAAGAATCTTGAAACTTGAATATAGTTAAAGTGAAATTGCCAAGTCTGAGAAAGAGGGGAAAAAATAAAGAAATAAGTGAACAGAACTTAAGGTGCCTGTATTATAGGACACTTTTAAACAGATCAACATACATACACAGTGTGGGAATTACAACAAGAGTAGAGAGAGAGAGAAAGGGAAAAATATTTAAAGAAATAATAGATGAAAACATACCAAATTTGATGAAAGGTATAAATCTACATAACCAAGAAGCTCAACAAACTTTACATAGGATAACTCATAGAACATAATGTGGTGACACATTATAATCAAACTGTTAAAAAAAAATGACATAACTTGAATGCAGCAAGAGAAGCAACTCATTACATATAAGAGATCCTCAACAAGAGTAATAGCTTAATCACAACAAAATCCATGGGGCCAAAAGGAAGAGAGATGACATATTTAAAGTATTCTCAATCAAAAATACTGCATCAGTTAATCTTTAAAAAAATATCCCATTTCTAGATAAGCAAAAGATAGAATGTTCCATACCCACTAGACCTGCCCAATAAGAAAAGCTTCTTGTTGACAGTAACTCAAGGCCATATAAAGCAATAAATATATTTGATGAATGTAACTAAACAGGTAAATATAAAAGCCAGTATTGTTATTATTTTTTTTTGTTTTCAATCACTTTTTATTTCTTACATAATTCAAAACAAAAATAGAGAAAAAATTATAATTTAATATTATCAGGAAAACAACATATAAATATATGATTTGTGACAAAAACAATATAAAAGAAGGGATTGAAATGTATAGGAGCAAGTTTTTTTATAAAGGTGAACATAATTTTGTACCAACTTCTGCTAGATTGTAGTAAATTTAGATTAAATGTAATTCCTATAGTATTCTTATAGAAAATATCTTCAAAATATACACATAAGGAAATGAGAAGTAGTTCACTACAAAACATCAATGAAACAAACAACAAAAAAAGCAATAATGGAGAGTAAAACAATCAAAAAAGTATAATATAGAGAGAAAATAAATAGCAAAATGACAGAAGCCTTTCCTTATCATATTTACTTGAAATTTAAATGGATTAAATGCTCCAATCAAAAGACAATGGTTGGCAGAATGGAAAATAAAACATGATCCAATGATATTTTGTTATCCACGAGATATTCTCTTTAGTTCCAAAGATACATATAGAGTTAAAAAGAAGGATAGAATATGTATTCCATGCAAATGGTAACCAAAGAGTGCTGGGGTGGCTAAATAAATATCATACAAAATAGACTAAAATTAAAAACTATTATAAAAAGGATATTACATGTTGATAAAAGTGTCAATTCATCAAGAAGCTGTAACAATTATGAGCACCAAGACACCATATGGAGACATGAAATATATAATACAAATCTTGACAGAAATAAAAGTAGAAATAAAGAGTTCTATAACCACTTGGACATAAAATCAATAAGGAAATAAAGGACTTTAACAACATTATAAATCAAGTAGGCCTACTAGACATATAGAACACTCTACCCAACAACACCAGAATACACATTACCCTCAAGTGCACATGGAATATTCTCTAAGGAAGACCATATGCTAGAACAACAAAAAAAACATATAAATAGAAAAATATTGAAATCATGCAAAGTATCTTTTATGACCACAATGTAATGAAGCCAGAAATCAGTAACAGGAGGAAAACTGGAAAAAACAATTCCCAATATATCATAATTAAGTCACACACTCTTAAACAGCTAGTGAGTAGAATAGAAATTACAAGAAAACTTTTTAAAAATGCCTAGAGATGAGAAAAAATGAAAATACAACATTTCTGAACATAGGAATGAAGTAAATGTATTGTTCAAATAGAAATTTATTGTAGTAAATACCTGTGTTCAAACAGAATATCTCAAATTAACAACCCAACTTTACATCTTGAAGAGCTACAGAAAGAAGAGTCAACTAAACCCAGATCTTTCAGAAGGAAAGAAATAATAAAGGTGACAGCAGAGATAAATGAAATAGAGAATTATAAAAAAACACAGAATCATTGAAACCATAATTTGGTTCACTTAAATGATGAACAAAATTGACAAGCTTTTAACTAGATTGACAAAGAAAAATAGAATAGGCATATACAGCTAAAATTACAAGCGAGAGTTGAAATTATTGATCTTACCAAATTAAAAAGAATTGTAAGAAAATACTATGAACAATTCTATGTTAACAGGTAATCTAGATAAAGTGAAGAATTTTCTAGAAACACAAATAACCTGACTTAGAAGATACAGAAAAATCTTGACATATCCATAACAGTTAAAGTGATTAAATCACTAACCAAAACCTATCATCAAAGAAAAGTCCATGACCAGATGGTTTCACTAGTGAATGCTACCAAACATATTGTTATCAAACTCTTCTCAAAAAATAAAAGAGAAAGGAATGCTTTTTAACTCATTCTATAATCCAAAATTACCATGATACTAAAGCCAGGTAAAGATATCATAAGAAGAGAAAGTTACATACCAACACACTTTTTGACTACAGGTGCAAAATCCTCAACATGATCTAACAAACTGAATACAACAGCATATCAAAAGGATTATACACAACATGAATTTATCCTAGGAATGCAAGGATATTTCAACATAAGAATATCATTCAATGTAACATGCTAGATGAATAGAACAAAAAGAAAATTATTTATATTGATCTAGAAAAAAAAATTGAAAGAATTCCAACAACCATTCTTGGTAAAAACCCTCAGACAACTAAGAATAGAAAGAAACTTTCTCAACTTGACGAAGGGCATTTTTAAAAAACAGCTAATATTATACTCACTTGTGAAAGACTGGAAACTTTTTCATTAACTCAGAAACTAGAAAAGAATGCCCACTTTTACCACAATTACTCAATTTTATATTAGGTGTTCTATCCAGAGTCATTAGACAAGAAAAATAAATAAAATGTGTCTAAACTGTGAAAGAAGCACTAAAATTATTTCTGTTTACAGATGGTATGATCCTATATGTATAACATCCTCAAGCATGTACCCAAAAGCTACTGGAACTCATAACTAATTTTAGCAAAATTGCAGAGGTTAAGGTCAAGGACAAAAAAAAATCAGTTCAGTTTATATGCACTATCAATGAATATTCCAAAAAGAAATTTAAGAAAATAATTTCATTTACAACAGCATTAGAAGATTAAAATAAACTTAACAAAATAAATGATAAATTTGTATGTTTCAAACTACAACATATTTCCAAAAGGTATCACAAAAGACCTAAATAAATGGAAAGCTACTCCATATTTTCACAGATTTCATAGAAGACTTACTATTAAGATGTTGATATTATCCAAAAGGATCTAAAGATTTAACACAATCCTTATCACCATTCCAGTAGACATTCTTGTAGAAATGAAAAAATCAATTCTTATATATGTAATTGCAAGGGGCCTGGAGTAGCCAAAACAATATTTAAGAAGAATAACATAAAGGACTCACACTTCCCAATTTCATAACTTACTATAAAACTACAGTAATTAAAACATTGTAGAGGGGTGCCTGCGCTGATCATCTGACTCTTGGTTTCTGCTCAGGTCATAATCAGGGTTGTGATATGGAGCCCCACTTTAGGATCTGTGCTCATTGAAGAATTTCTCTCCCTCTTCCTCCCAACTCCAGCCCCCCAACTCACTCTCTCTTTCTAAAATAAATAAATCTTAAAAAAAAAAAAAAACTTTGTGATACTAGCATTAGGATAGACATATTGACCAAGGGTATAGAATTTAGAGTCCAGAAATAAACCAATACATCTATGGTCAATTAATTTCAACAAGGGTTCCAACATATTTCAATATGAGAATTGTCCCTTCAACAAAGTTCTGGGACAACGGGATTTCTATAGACATAAGAATGAAGTTGCATGGACTATGCAATATGAAATTGATATAAAATCCATCAAACCATAAAATTGTGCCTCTGCATTTCATCCTTAAGTGTATATGAGAGTCAGGTGTTTCAGACTAAATGGCATCTACTCCAAGCACATTGATGCACTGCTCCTTCAATTTACATCTGTAATTTCATGAAAATATTTCCATAAATAGCTGAGAAATTAAAAATGGGGCTCAGTTCACATATATTGGCAATTGCTGGAAGTATACAATAGAACAGTGCAATGGAAGTACAATGGTACAACACTACAATCCCATTCAGTGGAGTTAAGAATTGTGGCTGGAAGAATAATGGGTGATATAAATCTTCTCAGGGAACAAATATTCAAGTAATTTATTTGACATTTAATTCAGAAGTAAAGTAATCGGAAATCAGGTCTAACAATCATAGAAAGTGGTAATAGCTTAAATGGATGCACATGGTCGAGAAAAGTAAAAGATGTGAAGGTAAAGGAAGCTTCAGAAGTGATATGCAGATAGAACTCTCAGAATAAACAGAAATATGAGAATAGTTTAAGTCTCATGTGATTACTAACAAAGACAATCAATTGCAGAAGATTCTCGTTAATCAGATGGACAAAATAATCTATCTTATGGATATCAGTCTATTTTTCTAGGCAAAAAAATGAGCTTATTCAATATATGTATACAATAGACTTTAAAAAGTTTTTAAGCATAAATAATGAGAATTGGTTTAGTACATGGACTTCCTCTCATGAAGACAGATCTGATTACTGCTATTGCTTAATACCAACACAGCAACATTGGAGACTAATAATTAATCTCCAAAATGGCAACATTTAAGAGGAAAAAAAATAAAACAAAAACAGTAATTTGGTACCAAGGTCAATTACAATGCCCCCCTTCTATGATGGAAAGGAGAGCAGTTTGTCACCAAAACTGGAGATTATTCTGACTATGGTTTTGCTTTTGTTGACTGCAGGCATAATTCTTAAATATTCTTACAGAATGCCTCACGCTTTATCATGGCATGAAATACTTCTTTGATCTTAACCAAGGAACATATTTTACTACCGAAAATTGAGACAATATGAATGCACCAGTATAATTCACTAATATTCCTATATTCCAAATCACGGAGGAATATTTAACCTGTGAGAATAGTGCAATAGTATATCAATGTCTTGCTGACATAACAGCAGGGAAGCAGTAACTTGGGAGTTTGCAGTGCTCTTCTTCAAGATGTGTTCTTTTGTTTTGAGCAGTGATCAACATATGATATCTGCCCTTAGTTAAATTACACAGGTTCAGAAATTAGAGAGTGAAATTTGGTTCCTTGAATTGTTGCTCAACAATACAATTGCAAACATTTTTCCTTCCAGCCTTAACTGGGTGCATGCAAGTTGGCAGCATAGGATTGCTTTTCTCATAGTGCAAACAGTATTTCTATTGAACTGGAATATGAAACTGATAACAAGTCAATTTGACCTCATTATGCCTTTGAAATACATGGCAACATACTGCCTTTGGAGTATTAAATGTGATTATCAAGTGGAAGTATGGACACTGCTTCATAATGGGGATGAGGAATATGCCTGAATCCAGAGAAGGATAAGCAGTACTTTTTTTTTTTTTTTTTTTTAAGATTTCATTTATTTATTTGAGAGAGAGTGAAAGCAAGAGAGACCAAAGAGGGAGAGGGAGAAGCAGATTGGCCACGCAGCAGGGAGCCTGATGCAGGGCTCCATCCCATGACCCTGAGGTCATGATCTGAGCTTAAGGCTGATGCTTAATCGACTGAGCCACCCAGGATCCCTTCCCATAGCCAGCATTAATGGAAGCAATTGAAGGAGTAATTAATGAAAGAAAATTAGATATCAAGATCTTAATGACTCAGATCCTCAAGGAATAAGATGTTTTATTATTTCCTAAATAGCTGAAAGAATTTGAGAAGTGGAGTAGTGGATGAAAGCAATTATTAATAACAATCATGGCCTCATTAATAATTTCAAACAAAATCTATGATAACTAAGCATATTTACTTCTGTGTTTTTGAGCATACATTGTATATATTAGCCATGTTTATTCTCCTTCTCTTCCCCCTACTATTTTATATAAGATGTGCTAGTGAGGGTTAAAATAGTAAGTCTTCTAGTAAAAGAAAGTAGGATTTTGACTGAAAAATAAGTGGAATGAACAACATATTAGGATGAAAACAGTGATTACTTGTGCTATGATCTCTCCTTTTTCAGGGAGAAGGTGAGTGCATTTTAATTTGTATGAGGCATAATTTCATCAGGTTACAAAGAAAACACTTTAGTTGACACTGCTATTTTACATTAAATATTAATGAGACTGTATGAATGCTTAATAAGGAAAGGGGTGGATGGGTCAGGCAGTCTCTTAGCCATTCAATCCTCTTCTATCACAGGGACTGAATGTTAAGAAATCCTCTTAGCAGGGTTTCAAACTTGAGATTCCCAAAGCAAGACATTCCCTGCAAGATCAGAAAGATAAAAGAGAAGCAGAAGCCATTATTTTCACCATTGTATTGGCAAGCATGTGACGGCTTTAGTAGACACCATAAAATAAATTTTTACAAGTATCTCTGAACATCTTATGACAAATTATCCCCTTTGGTTTTACAGACAGTCGAGCAAAGAGATTTGTGTAATTTCTGCTTGTTTGTTTGTTTGTTTTTAATTCCTGAATGCTAGATGGTACTTTCTTTACTGTTTTCACTGCTTTATCTTTACTATTTCTGCTATCCAAAGTTTTGTAAACCTCTGTTTTTTAGTGTAAATCCCATCTACTTTAAAAACTATACTCAATCCCTTTTTACAAACTGGACTGCATTCTTCATTGATCCTATACTAAAATGAGTTATGTAGAAATTCTGAAAACAGTCATTTTTCTTCTTTAAATAAATGAATGGAAATACTTATCTTTGTTACAAGTACCTTCGTGTTTAATATACAAGTGAGAATGCAAGAAGTAAAATATTTTAAATATACTACTTTTTTTATTTTTTGTTGTTTGATTAAAGGTAGGATTTCAAGTTTGGAAGTTTGATCATTTGCCTTGGTATAATAACTCAAAGGACAAAGGACACAGTAGGCATGTATTTTAACCATCTTACTTTGGGTGAGGCCAGATGCAGATCAAGAGGAGAAACTAGAAAGAGCTGTCCAGTTTGGTTAGATTCACAGTTGCCTGGGGAAAAAATCACAGGAAACTACACAGATACAGGAAGCAGGTTTATGATTGGCTAATGTGAATAATTTCAGTAGGCTTGGGGGCATAGAGGCTGCTCCTGTTTGTCTGGTACCTGGCCCTCAGGTTATTAGGGTAAGTGTACAATGGCCAAGAACATGGGGGCTGTGGACTTGATGGACTTCTCAGGAAGGGCAACCTACTGGTCTTTGGTCAGGGCCTCAAAACTGGGTCAACACCGCATTAAAAAAGCGGAGGGGTGGTGCCTGGGTGGCTTAGTGGGTTAAGCCTTTGCCTTCAGCTCAGGTCATGATCTTCAGGGTCCTGGGATCGAGCCCCGCATCGGGAATCTCTGCTCAGCAGGGAACCTGCTTCTCCTCTCTCTCTGACTGCCTCTCTGCCTACTTGTGATCTCTGTCTGTCAAATAAATAAATAAATATTAAAAAAAAAAAAACCTGCTGCAACATGCCATACTGGGCCTTAAAAAGAAAATATATCTCATGTGGTGTGTATGTGCATGTAGCATATACTCATGTGTACATATATGTATACATGTAGGGTTGGATTTGTGTGTAGATGTGTGCAAACAAATGTACCCATGCATTCCAGCAATGATATTTGAGCTAAGTCTTCAACTTTTAAAATCATCTTAGATTTTTACATTGTGCTATGAGGAGTACTCGCCAGAATTATCTGGAGAAGTGTTTTCGGATTAAATGACCACTATGATTTTGATAATAATGAAGATTCATGATACACTGAAAGGAGTTGGTGGGGCGCTAAAAAATACACACTAATTCTTTACTAATACTTTCTGCATCCCCATGTCCTTTAGAGTATACCCGGATTTCTAGAAATAAAGATACGGTTTCTGAAATAAAGTTATACCGTACAGAATACATCTGTAGAAGAAACAGTGAATTTGAAAGCATAGAGAATATTTAAAGTAAATTATAATAAACAGAAAAAAATCACTACATGTGCATCATAATCAAATTATTGAAAACTATTGTAAGAGAAATTATTAAATGCGTGTAAAGGAATAAAAAATGACATTACCTACAATAACACAGAAAGATTAGACATTATGTGGGACATATTAATAAATAAAAAAATCATTGTCTAAAATTTGAATTTAACTTTATCTTGTGATTTAGTTGGCTGCCCTATCAATAACTAAAAAGATACTCAGTTTAAAGTTTAAAATATAGGAATCTTTACATTGAAAGCTTTGAGTGATCAGATGAACTGAAGAAAAGAATAAGGGATAAGCTCAATAAGAGAATTGAAATTATTCATGCTTATGAAGTAAAGGCTTGATATTTCATTTTTGTTTGTTTTTGTGGGCTTTTACCTGTTTTTACATTAACTTCTGCTAATTTAATTTTATTGAACAGTTTAATAATGTAAGGGTCAATAGCATATACCCTGGAGTTCCTATAGTATCTTTACTCCAACACTGCTATTCTTTAAGCAAGCCTTTGTTTTCTTGACAGTGTGCCTTTATTTACTTTGTTTTCTTTACTCAGTGTGTCCTACCATCTTTGGGGACAGGTCTATTTCTTTTTTTTTTTCCTACTTATATTTCAACAACCAGTTCATTTTTAATTAATCCTGTAAATTTTTCATGAGCTCCTAAAATATACCACCATAAGAAAAAAAAAAGAAATTATCTAAGTTTTCCAATAGAAAGAATTCTGCATATTTCTACTATAGTGATTATTACATGTCTTATAATTTTTGACTGACTAGACAGAACTTCTTAAGAACAGGGCCAATTTAGTTACCACTTCCAAAAGACATGAAACATTGATTGATATGTATTTGCTCAATGTTTAAAATAATTATTATGGGCCCATAATTTACTGACATTATGCAAACATTGATAAAGGGCAAATTGTGCTATACTTTCTAGTCAGCTGCCTCTTACAAAAAGATATCACAAATATTTGAAGGAGTTGCTGCTGTGGTTCATGGGGGAATTTATTACTAGGTTTAGCAAATGTACTTGTACAGATCAATGGGCTGTTA
This sequence comes from Taxidea taxus jeffersonii, assembly GCA_003697995.1. Taxonomy (NCBI): domain Eukaryota; kingdom Metazoa; phylum Chordata; class Mammalia; order Carnivora; family Mustelidae; genus Taxidea; species Taxidea taxus. The sequence continues at coordinate 44,698 of RCUC01168849.1, forward strand.
TGTTGACCTTTCACTGGTTGTTTGCTCTGATTCAGGCATTTACAATAAACTATTATCTCAGCATTTCAACTCTGCTTTTCAATTCCTTTTTAAAAATGTTATGGCATCTTTTTCAATAGGCACTGCTAGAAAACCCAGTTGGATGTTTTGTTTTTACTTTTACTTCTTTGCTGTCTCTATAGAATATCAGTTACTTACAGAATATTGGTATGTGGTGTGCAAATATAATTGGGTGTGATATGAAACTCAGAAACTCACAGGTAACAGAATTGCACTTGGAAGTTAAATGTCTGCAAACATAATTACAGAAGATATTGGAGCTGAATGTTGTTTTAACTTCTCATAATTAAAATAACATTTACATATATGTCTACCAAACACTGAAAAATACAAATAGCTCAATATTAACAAGATAGTATGTATATATAAAGATGTATGTAAAGATATATGGAGATATAGATATATAGGTGTATATTTCTACTTACATATTATTTTCATATATGTATAATATTATCACTTATAATTAGCCAAAGAGAAAATTCAGTATAATGTCACAGTTAGATGTAACTTAGAGGTGAGTAAATATATTCACTTATTAATAGCTGTGATTCCAGTAATTGAAGAAATTTATAATAAGAAACAGTGCTGGATGCTTGGGTGGCTCAGTCAGTTAAGTGTCTGCCTTTGGCTCAGGTCATGCTCCCAGGGTCCTGGGATCAAGTCCCACATCAGGCTCCCTGCCTAGTGGGGAGGCTGCTTTTCCCTCTGCCTGCTGCTCCCCCTGCTTGTGCGCTCTCTCACTCTCTCTCTCTCTCTCTCTGAGAAATAAGTAAATAAAATCTTAAAAGACAGAAAGAAAGGAATCAGTGATAACATATTTTGAGGAGTTTCTGTGCACTAGTTCTCTCCTAAGTTCTTTTTACATTTTTCACATGATCTGCACAACACTAATAAGTTCCACAGATAAAGAAACTGAAACTTAGAATAGTTAAACAGCATGAGCCTTATTACAAGTGCTATAGGTAGTATGATCAGGATTTGAACATCGTTCCTGTTCTTTGAAACCATGTCAGACTTCCTACCCAGTCTTCTCTAGTGTGTTACAATATTATCAAGAAAGCAGAGCTTATGACTGAAAGAGAAAAATGTGTATTACATTAAAAAACCCAAAACTATAACAAATATTGAAGGATCGGTTTAGTTACCAATGTGAGAGGATCCCAATGATGTCACAAATGGGAAGGTTTTCAGAGGCGGAAAACAAGCTGTGTCATGGTAGATATAGAAAGAAATTGATTCATTCATTTATTTGGCAGATATTTATTGAATCATGGCTGCGTACCAGATAGTCTTCTAGCTGCTGCTAGTAGAGCGCTGAATTTCATAGATAAAAACTATTTTTATTGAGTTAAAATTCTAATAAGGAGGGATAGACAATCGACACATAAATCATTAAAGAAAGAAAATAATTTCATGAAAGGGTAAATATTTTGAAGACAATAAAAATTAAGTAATAGAGTACAACTGCTAAGGAGCTTCCTCTTTACACTGGGGACAGGCAGGACCTCACAAAAGGAGATGAGATTTAACTGACAAAAAGGTACAGTGTGACATATGTCTCAGGGACACTTCTAGGAAGAGAAAATGTAGATGACAATAGTCATAAGGCAGAAGATTTTGTGCCAGTTGAGAAAAAGAAATTAGACTAGCATGGCTAATTATGAGGATGGCCACATAATTAGCAGGTCCTTATATAAAATGAAATGTGGAGCTCCTTATTTAAAAATTACGACTTTTGAAGCAGCAACAGCAGATAATTAAACCAAGCTTGAAACTCTTTTGAGCATGGAGTCCTATGTGTCCACACAGTTTGTGTGCTGTATGTAACTGAATAGGAAACTAACACTGAAAGTGATAAAAGGAAGAAGGGAAAGAAGGTATGGTTAGAGAGGGAGGAATCAAATTATACTGAGCCCTGTGAGTGAAGGGAAGAGTTTGGATTTTGTTCTAAGTGTGATGAAAAGACAATGGAAAACTTTGAGCAGGAGGTGACAAGATTTGCTTTATAATTAGAAAGCGAAGTCTAGCTGTCATTCAGAATGGGACATGGGAGTTCTGAGGAGAAATAAAGGGAGTAATTGCCAGGCTGTCAGTACATAGGGAATTTGAAGAAAGATTATACAGGAAGGAACCTGTATCACTAAGAAAATGAGAGTCGGCAGCAATGAGAGAAAATATCAACTAGGGATACATGTGGACATAGACACGCACAAATGAGAGAGAAGGGAAGAGAGGAGCGATGTGGACAATTAAAGGAAGCAACATTGCTGTATTTAAGACAAGTATTTAGTGAGGTGATAACAGTGGTATGTTGGCAAAAGTTTGTGAGCTAGATCTCCAAGAGACAGTATATATTAAATTCAGTACATACTATATTTATCATAAATTGGGCCACTATAAATTATGTATAGTGTATAACTTTGGGATGACACTAAAGTACACAATATTCTTTATTGGCTACTGCATGTAACCTATCAATTCTCACAGAATCCTTTCATTGATTTTTGTCAAAATCTTGTATCTGTTGTGAACCATGGTTGCAAATGATGATCAAGTACATTTCCAATGTGAATATTGGTAAATGTTTTCTTTTACAAGCATGAAACAACAAATTCATATTTTGAAATATTTTTTATTTCAATGACTTAATGACTTCTGGCTAATGACTTAGATTTTATTAACCAGATTTTTAGAAATCAAATATTCATAAATTACTGAAGTGATCCTTTTTGGTTCTTATATAATCTCATAATGTATTTTATATATTTATTTATATATTATATATTTATATATTTAGTTATATTTATATAGATTTATATTATGTGTGTATATATATATAAAATAATACACACCTATATATGCTATAATATAATGTATATAATGCTCTCTTGTTGTTGTTATTTTCCAATCACAATTCATGCCTGCTTGGTGGTGCTTCAAAACATTATTATGGATAGAGAAAGCATTTATTATGACGGGAGATTAGGGATTAGAATTCAAAACCTGACTACATTACTCATAGCCAATGTGACAATGAGGATGTGACTTAAATGCTGTAGATCTCAGTCTCCTTATATGTAAGAATTATAGTGGTATATAGATTAAATTATAAAATCTTTTACTTTCTAAGTAATGGAAGAATGTGCTTTCATTTTTTGTACTTTTCACAATGTAATTATTACCGACATGACACATGTTTAAGTTTAATCTGCATCATTAATATTTTATTCACCACTTTCTTAAGCCTACAAAATCAACAAAGCAATAGAGCTTTTGTAATACATGCCAATTCCATGATTTAGAACTATGTCTAATTTTAGTATAATATTATGATGCCACTCAATGCAGAATTAGGTGGAGATGTGTAGCAACACACTTAAGCAGGATTTTTATTGTAAAGATATAATAGATGTAAGTAACCTCAAGAGTATGCATAGTAGCAAATAAGTAAGAAGTGAAGAGTTTTTAATTACTTTTCACTCTTGCTTTTAATATATGTTTTAATTATAAGTTTACATAATTTATTTTTTAATAGTGGTTATTAATAACAAATGGCTTCAAAATTCCTAGAAAATGCATGCAATTGTCAGTTCTCATGAGCTGGTACAAACTGACTCTAACACACTTCTGTGTGAAGGATTTGGAAATATGGATTTCTACACTTACTCTTAGACAAGAAGTCATTTGTGAGTCTGTTTCCTGAGAGTTTTGCTACTGAGAAGGTATATAGTTTACATGGGGTCTTGTCTTGTCCCTTGGGTCATAGAATCTTAGTAAAGGTAAAGGGAGAACACAAAGTTGGTACCCACAGTTCTCCATCCCTGGAGATTATTTCAATAGGCCCAGATGTATACTAAATTAGGTGTCTACCCCTCAGGGTGATGCTTTAAGATAAGCAAAGAATCCTCTTTCACCGAAATTCTGGGTGTTTTTCAGTTGGCTGCCTCTGCACTGGGCCCTGGGTTGGGTGAGTCTATATATGTGAGCCCTTTAAGAACTGTTTATTAGTTTACTATAGCCTTGTAGGTCTTGCAAATACAAGCTCTACTGGCTTTTAAAACTAAATGTTTGGGGGGTTCATCTCTCAGGTCTTAAATATTGGAATGCTTGATATGAGTTCAAACCCTTTACTCCTCTGAGAAAAGCTGAGTATTTTGAGTTCCCTCCTAATTATGGATTGCCATGTTGGGTATGTGGTTTATGGTAAGGCTGTGTCTCAGCCTCTCATATTTGCTTCTGTGTAAATTTGTTTTCATTTGTCTAATGCCTACTTACTCAGCTAGGTTGGGGGCTTTTTTGTTTTTTTTAAGAAAATTGTTCCATATGTAGCTGTATATATGCTTTGTCCATGAGAAGAGGTGAATTCAGGATTTTCCTATATTGCCATCCTGAACAGGAACCAACAATTACTCTTATTATTCTCCCAAACCTGTGCCCCCACCCCAAGCCCTATGCCACTACTAATCTACTTTCTGTCTATGGATTTGGCTAATTTCAATATTTGATATAAATGAAGTCATATAATGTGTGATCTTTTATGATTGCCTTCTTTCATTTAGTATAATGCTTCCACATTCATCCATATTGGAGCACAGATCAGTATTTCTTTCTTTTTTTTTTTTTTTAAGACTTTATTTATTTATTTGACAGACAGAGATCACAAATAGGCAGAGAGCCAGGCAGAGAGAGAGGAGGAAGCAGGCTCCCCGCCAAGCAGAAAGCCCGATGCGGGGCTCTACCCCAGGACCCTGGGATCATGACCTGAGCCGAAGGCAGAGGCTTTAACCCACTGAGCCACCCAGGCACCCCACAGATCAGTATTTCATCTTTTGTTTTTACTTGCAGAATAATTTTCCATTGTCTGGATTAACCACACAGTATTTATCCATTCTTCAGTTGTGGATATATGAACTAATTACACTTTTTGTCTATTATGAATAATGCTGCTATAAGCATTTACAAAAAAGTTCTTGTGTAGGCATATGTTTTTAATATCTTGTGTTTATTCTCAGAAGTGAAATTGTTGCTTCATGTGTGAATTATGTTTCCTATTATGAGGAGATACCAGACTGTTTACCAAGTGGCTACACCACTTTCTTTTTCCCACCAGAAGCATATAAGGGTTCTGATTCCTTCACATCCTCATGGACACTCGTTATCATCCATCTTTTCATTATAACCATCCCACTGTGTGTAAAGTGAGATCTGATTTTGGTTTTTATGTGCATTTTACTAGTGAATAATGCTATTGAGTATCTTTTCATGTGCTTATTGGCCATTTGTATATCTTATTTGAAAAGTATTTAAATATTTGTCCATTTTAAAAATTGTGTTATTTGTGTCTTTATTGTTGAGTTGCAAGTTCTTCATATATTCTTGAATATTGTCCCTTACTAAATACATGATTCAAAAATAATTTCTTCCATTCTATGGACTCGTTCCACTTCTCTGAGAATATCTTTTGCAATATAATATTGGTTACTTTTGATGAATTCCAATTTATTTTTTCTATGTATCTTATAATTTTGGTGTTATATCTAAGAAACCACTGAGTAACTGAAAGTCACAGAAAATTATGCCTATGTTTTCTTCTAAGATTTTTATAGTTTTAGCTCTTTTATTTATTTATTTAATAATTTTTATTCATTTATTTGACACAGAGAGAGACAGAGCACACTCAAGCAGGTGGAGTAGCAGGTAAAGGGAGAGGGAGAAGCAGGCTCCCACTGAGTGAGGAGCCCAATGCGGGGCTCTATCCCAGGACTCTGGGATCATGACCTAAGCCAAAGGCAGACACTGAGTGAGCAACCCAGGTACTCCATAGATCTTTTATTTTGGTCTCTGTTATGTTTTCTGTTAATCTTTTTATATGGTATATGTTAGGGGATCCAACTTCATTTTTTTTTGCATATAAATATCCATATGTTACAGTACTTTTTATTTAAAATGCAACATAAAAATCAACTGACCATAAATGTAAGGCTTTATTTGGAGACCCTCAATTCTATTTCGTTAATATATGTGTTTATCCTTATGCTATTATGACACTGCTTTGATTACAGAAGTTTTGTAGTGAGCTTTCAAATTGAAAAATGTGAGTCCTCCAAATTAATTCTTCTTTTTTCAGATTATTCTGACTATTCTTATTACCTTTAATTTTTGTCCAGATTTTGGGATCAATTTCCACACACACACACGCACAAAGACAGCTGAGATTTTGATAAAATTTTATTGAATCTATAGTTTAATTTGAGGAGATAAACATCTTAACAATATTAAATCTTCCAATCTTTGAACATGGGATGTCTTCTTATGTCATTTTGTTATTTATGTAGATCTTTTAAAAATTTCATGCAACAATATTTTGCAGTTTTCAGTATAGAGATGTGGTGCAGCTTTCTCAGATTTATTCTTAGGTATTTTCATCTTTTTTATTATATTTTATTTTTTTAATTTTTTTAAAGATTTTATTTTATTTATTTGTCAGAGAGAGAGAGAGAGTGAGAGCAAGCACAGGCAGACAGAGAGGCAGGCAGAGGCAGAGGGAGAAGCAGGCTCCCTGCCGAGCAAGGAGCCCAATGTGGGACTCGATCCCAGGATGCTGGGATCATGACCTGAGCCGAAGGCAGCTGCTTAACCAACTGAGCCACCCAGGTGTCCCAATATTTTAAATGGAATTTTTCTTAATTTCATTTTGGATTGTTTGTCTTTAGTATATACAAGTGCAATGATTTTTGTGTATCAAAATTGTATTCTGCAACCTTGCTGCACTCGTTCATTAGATGGAGTAATTTTTTTTTTTTTTTTTTAAGCAGATTCCTTAGGGTTTTCTGTATATAAGATTATGGCACCTGTAAATAGAGGTAGTAGTTCATCTTTTTTTTTTTCCCATCTGAATACCTTTATTTCTTTTCCATGCCCAATCAGCCTGGCTAGAACCTCCTGCACAATGTTAAATAGAAGACGTGGAACAGATGTCTTTGTCTTGTTTCTCACCTTAGAAGGGATGTTTTCATCTTTTGCCACTCAAACTGTGGCATTTTTGTGCATGTCCTTTACTGGAAAATGGACTTTTCCTTAAATTCCCATTGAGAAGTTTTAACATAAAAAGTGTTGGAACTTCCAAATGCTTTTTCTTTACCCATTGAAATGATTATGTAGTGTTTATCCTTTATCTTACTACATGGTATATTAGTTGATTTTTATATATTAAACTATTTTGGTTCCAGAGATAAGGGCCACTTGGTCACAGTGTATAATCCTTTTTATATATTGATCACTTTGATTTGCTTGTTTGTGAGGGGTGTGTGTGTGTCTGTGTCTGTGTGTGCATGCATATTTAAGGGATATGGGCCTGAACTTACTTTTTTCTCCTTAGTGATATCTTTTTTTCTGACTTTTGTATGAGGGTATACTGGCCTCATAGAATGAGTTAGGAATAGTCCCCCCTACTTACAATTTTTGGAAGCATTTGTAAAGAATTGTTATCAATTGTTTTTTAAACATTTAGTAAAATTTACATTAGAGGCTTCTGATTGTGGTCTGAATGGAAATGTTTCCTTTATGGAACTTATTACTAATTTAATCCCTTTACTTGTTATATATCTATTCATATTTTCTAGTTTTTCCATTGTCACTTTTGACTTTCTGTCCTCTTTAGAAGTTTGTTCTTCCCATCTAGGTTATCCAATTTGTTGGCATACAACTGTTAGTTAGACTCCCTTAAAATTGTTTTATTTCTATAAGTTCAGTTTTGATAACCCCTCTTCATTCCTGAAAATTAATTTGAGTCTTCTTTTTCTTGGTCATTGTGGCTACAGTTTTATCAATTTTTTTGATCCTTTCAAAAAAAAGTCTTTCTTTTGTTGATATTTTCTCTTGTTTTTCTATTATCTCTTTTATTTTATTAATTTACATTCTTCTGTTTGCTTTGGATTGACTTCTTTTTTTCTTTTTACTTTTTGTTTTTCCTAGCATATTAGGGTTATTATTACCCTAGCATATAGGGTGATTAGGGTGATATATTATATATATATATATAATTCAAGATTTTTTGGTGTTATAAATATATATAATGTATATTAAATATATATAATGTATATATTGCTAATTCAAGGTTTTTTTTGGTGCTATAAATTTCACTCTGAATACGGTTTTAGTCATATACCATTAGTTTTTTCTTTTTCCTTTTTGTTCATTTGTTTTCATTCATTTCAATGCATTTTTTGATTTTCCAAGCTATATTCCCTTCTGCTTTCCTATTTGACCAACCAACGGTAATTTAGGAACATGTTGCTTAGTGTCCATAGACTTGTGATTTTCCTTCTCTTCTTTTTTTTTTTTAATTTTATATTTTTTTAAAACCTTTTTTATAAACATATAATGTATTATTAACCCAGGGGTACAGGTCTGTAAATCGTCAGGTTTACACACTTCACAGCATTCACCATAGCACATACCATCCATGTCCATAACCACACCACCCTCTCCCAACACCCTCCCCCCAGCAACCCTCAAGTTGTTTTGTGACATTAAGAATCTCTTATGGTTTGTCTCCCTCCTGATCCCATCTTGTTTCATTTATTCATTTCCTACCCCCTTAGCCCCCCTGCCCTGCCATTGCATCTCCACTTCCTCATATCAGGGGAATCATATGATAGTTGTCTCTCGGATTGACTTTTTTCGCTTAGCATAATATCCTATAGTTCCATCCATGTCTTCACAAATGACAAGATTTCATTTATTTTGATGGCTGCATAGTATTCCATTGTATATATATACCACTTCTTCTTTATCCATTCATCTGTTGATGGACATCTAGGTTCTTTCCATAGTTTGGCTATTGTGGACATTGCTGCTATAAACATTCAGGTGCACAAGCCCCTTCAGAACACTACGTTTGTATCTTTAGGGTAAATACCCAGTAGTGCAATTGCTGGGTCATAAGGTATTTCAAATTTTTGAGGAACCTCCATGCTGTTTTCCAGAGTGGTTGCACCAGCTTGCATTCCCACCAACAGTGTAGGGGGGTTCCCCTTTCTCCACATCCTCGCCAGCATCTGTCAGTTTTGTTAATTTTAGCCATTCTGACTGGTGTGAGGTGGTATCTCATTGTGGTTTTGATTTGTATTTCCCTGATACCCAGTGATGTGGATCACTTTTTCATGTGTCTGTTGGCCATCTGCATGTCTTCTTTGCAGAAAGGTCTGTTCATTTCCTCTGCCCATTTCTTGATTGGATTATTTGTTCTTTGGGTGTTGAGTTTGCTAAGCTCTTTATAGATTTTGGATACTAGCCCTTTATCTGATATGTCATTTGCATGGTGAATAATCCTTTTAATGTACTGCTGGATCCTATTGGCTAATATTTTGATGAGAATTTTCGCATCTGTGTTCATCAAGGATATTGGTCTGTAATTCTCTTTGTTGATGGGTTCCTTGTCTGGTTTTGGGATCAAGGTGATGCTGACCTCATAAAATGAGTTTGGAAGTTTTCCTTCCATTTCTATTTTTGGAACAGTTTCAGGAGAATAGGAATTAATTCTTCTTTAAATGTTTGGTAGACTTCCCCTGGAAAGCCATCTGGCCTGGGGCTTTTGTTTGTTTGGAGATTTTTGATGACTGTTTCAATCTCCTTACTGGTTATGGGCCTATTCAGGTTTTCTATTTCTTCCTGGTTCAGTTTTGGCAATTTATATGTCTCTAGGAAAGCATCCATTTCTTCCAGATTGTCAAATTTGTTGGTGGAGAGTTGTGCATAATATGTTCTTATAAGTGTTTGTATTTCTTTGGTGTTGGTTGTGATCTTTCCTCTTTCATTCATGATTTTATTTATTTGGGTCCTTTCTATTTTATTTATGATAAGTCTGGCCAGGGGTTTATCAATCTTATTAATTCATTCAAAGTACCAGTTCCTAGTTTCATTGATTTGTTTTTGGGTTTTTGTTGTTGTTGTTTGTTTTTTGTTTGTTTGTTTGTTTGTTTCTATTTCATTGATTTCTGCTCTGATATTTATTATTTCTCTTCTGCTGGGTTTAGGCTTTACTTGTTGTTTTTTCTCCAGCTCCTTTAGGTGTAGGGTTAGGTTGTGTATTTGAGACCTTTTTTGTTTCTTAAGAAAGGCTTGGATCACTATATATTTTCCTCTCAGGACTGCCTTTGCTGTGTCCCACAGATTTTGAACAGTTTTGTTTCCATTATCATTTGTTTCCATGAACTTAATCAATTCTTCTTTAATTTCCTGGTTGACCCATTCATTCTTTAGAAGGATACTGTTTAGTCTCCATGTATTTGGGTTCTTTCCAAATTTCCTCTTGTGATTGAGTTCTAGCTTCAGAGCATTGTGGTCTGAAAACATGCAGGGAATGATCCCAATCTTTTGATAATGCTTGTGACCCGATTTAGGACCCAGGATGTGATCTATTCTGGACAATGTTCCATATGCACTAGAGAAGAATGTGTATTCTGTTGCTTTGGGATGAAATGTTCTGAATATATTTGTGATTTCCAACTGGTCCAATGTGTCATTTAAGGTCTTTATTTCCTTGTTAATCTTTTGCTTTGGTGATCTGTCCATTTCAGTGTGGGGAGTGTTAACGTCCCCTACTATTATTGTATTATTATGGATATGTTTCTTTGATTTTGTTATTAATTGATTTATATATGTGGCTGTTCCCATGTTAGGGACATAGATATTTAAAATTGTTAGATCTTCTTGTTGGACAGACCCTTTGAGTATGACATAGTTTCCTTCCTCATCTCTTATTAAGTCTTTGGCTTAAAATCTAATTGATCTGATATAAGGATTGCCACCCCAGCTTTCTTCTGATGTCCATTAGCATGGTAAATTGTTTTCCAACCCCTCATTTTAAATCCGGAGGTGTCTTTGTGCCTAAAATGAGTTTCTTGTAGGCAACATATTGATGGGTTTTGTTTTTTTATCCATTCTGATGCCCTGTGTCTTTTGATTGTGGCATTTAGCCCACTTACATTCAGGGTAACTATTGAGAGATATGAATTGGGTGCCATTGTATTGCCTGTAAGGTTTCTGTTACTGTATATTGTCTCTGTTCCTTTCTGATCTACTACTTTTAGGGTCTCTCTTTGCTTAGAGGACCCCTTTCAATATTTCTTATAGAGCTGGTTTGATGTTTGCAAATTCTTTCAGTTTTTGTTTGTCCTGGAAGCTTTTTATCTCTCCTTCTATTTTCAATGATAGCCTAGCTGGATATAGTATTCTTGGCTGCATGTTTTTCTCGTTTAGTGCTTTGAATACATCATGCCAGTTCTTTCTGGCCTGCCAGATCTCTGTGGATAAGTCCACTGCCTATCTAATATTTTTACCATTGTATGTTACAGACTTCTTGTCCTGGCCTGCTTTCAGGATTTTCTCTTTGTCGCTAAGACTTGTAAATTTTACTATTAGGTGATGGGATGTGGACCTATTGTTACTGATATTGCAGGGGACTCTCAGCACCTCCTCGATTTTGATGCTTGTTCCCTTTGCCATATTAGGGAAATTCTCTACAATAATTCCTCCAATATACCTTCTGCTACCCTCTCTTTCTTCTTCTGGAATCCCAATTATTCTAAGGTTGTTTCGTCTTATGGTATCACTTATCTCTTGAATTCTCCTCTCGTGATCCAGGAGTTGTTTGTCTTTCTTTTGCTCAGCTTCTTCATTCTCTGTCATTTGGTCTTCTATATCACTGATTCTGTCTTCTGCCTCATTTATCCTAGCAGTAAGAGCCTCCATTTTTTATTGTTCCTCATTAATATATTTTTTTAGTTCAACTTGGTTAGATTTTAGTTCTTTCATTCACCAGAAAGGGCTTTTTTCTCTCTGGAGAGGGTTTCTCTAATGTCTTACATGCCTTTTTTGAACCTGGCTAGAATCTTGAGAATCATCATTCTGAACTCTAGATCTGACATATTAGCAATGTCCATATTTATTAGGTCCCTAGCCTTTGGTACTGCCTCTTGTTCTTTTTCTTGTGGTGAGTTTTTCCACCTTGTCATTTTGTCCAGATAAGAATATATGAAGGAGGAAATAAAATGTTAAAAGGATGGCAAAGACCCTAGGAAAATGAGTTTTAACCAAATCATGGAGGGGGGGGAAAGGGGATAAAAAGAAGTTCAGAGAAAAAAATTTTAAAAAAGAAAACAAATAAGGAAAAAATATAAAAAAGAATATATATACATATGTGTGTATATATATATACACATATATATACACAATTAGATTGGTGACTAGAACGGGGTTACCAACTTAATTTTGTGAGTATTTTGGTCTCTTAGAAGAAACTAATATTTTGATCTGTTTAAAGAATTTGTACCCTGAATTTTTTAAGAAGAAAAAACCCTATGTGTATGCAAAAAATAAAGTTAGATACAATGAAGGATAAAATATGACTATAAGAATGAAGTTTCAAAAAAGGTTATTAATATTATTTTTCATGAAAGGTATTGTTAAGATAAACTAGTTAAAAAGCATTAAAAGAGGAAAGGGTAAAAGTTTTAAAAATATAAGCCAAAGAAAAAAGTTAAATTAAAAAAATTATTACCTGGAAGTCTAAAAAATCATGGGGAGAAAGTAATGAATTCCATGTTTTGCTTTCTCCTCCTCTGGAATTCTGCTGTTCTCCTTGGTAAGTGAACCTGGTCTCAGCTGGATTTCTTATTGATCTTCTGGGGGAGAGGCCTGTTGTAGTGATTCTCAAATGTCTTCGCCCCAGGCGGAATTGCACCACCCTTACCAGGTGCCAGGCTAAGTAATCAGATTGGGTTTGCTTTTGAGAGCTTCTGTTCCTTAAATGCTTTCCATAGAGTTCCAGAGGGCAGGAATGAAAATGGTGGCTTCCCAATCTCCAGCCCAGAGGAGCCGAGAGTTTGGGGCCCCACTCCTCAGTGCCCCTCAGAGAAAAGTGCTCAATCATTCCTGTCTCCCTGTCCTCTGGCCATGCTCCAAGCTCACCCAGCCTGTGACCAAATGTCTCTGTCTCTGGCATACAGCTCCACCTGGAGTCTACGATCCCCGCAGACACATGAGCTCTTCTAGGGGGTGTCCCCATGGATCTTGTGGTGACCCCAATCACAGAGCACTGGCCTGTGCCATGGATTATGGTTCAAGGTAACCCCGAGTTGAGAGCTCACTCCTTGGCTCTGTCTCTGTAGCTGGCTTCCCTGCTCTAATACCCACAAGCTCTTTGACACTCAGACACCCCTGATACTTCTATGACTCTGCAGGATCTGGAGCCATGCTGACCCCGCATGGGCTCTGCCCCGGTTTAGCCTCTGGAGCGATGTCCCCCAGTGGAGCAGACTTTTCAAAGTCCTGATTTTGTGCTCCATTACTCTGCCACTTGCTGGGAGCTGGCCCCTCCCCCCCACTGTCTATGTTCCCATTGCTTTGGATTCATTTCTCAGCCAGTCCTACCTTTCAGAAAGTGGTCGATTTTCTGTTTCTAAAATTGTTGCTCTTCTTCTCTTCGATCTCCTGTTGGATTTGTAGGTGTTTGCAATGATTTGATAAGCTATCTAGCTGATCTCCTCCTACCTGAATATGTCTCAGCCTGCTACTTCTCCACCATCTTGACTCCTCCTTTCCTTCTCTTCTTCATTTGTAATTTCATTTCACTGTTTTAGGATATATATTTTGTATGAATTTAATAACTTTAAAGGGATTTAGGCTTGTCTAATGGTCTAACATATGTTCTATACATGATAATATTTTATCTGGACTTGAGAATAATGTGTATTATTTTTTGTTTGCATTTAAGATTTTATTTATTTAAGAAAAAGAGAGTGAGGAAACAAGAGAGAGAGAGAGAGTGAGCACAAGCAGGGTAAGATGTAGAGGGAGAACCATGCTCTTCACTAAGCAGGGAGTCTGATGTGGGCTGAGTCCTGGGACTCTAGGATCATAACCTGAGCTTAAGGCAAATGCTTAACCAATTGAGCCACCCATCAACACCAAGAATATATATTCTCTCATTTTAGGTGGAATATTTCCATAGATGTCTGTTAGGACTAGTTGGATGATAGTGTTGTTCAAACCTTCTATTTCTTTATCTCTGAGTTGTTAGATATAGTTTAAAATTGAATTATTAGTTTCCAATTCTTAGGCTGAGTTGTCTATTTTTCCCTTTAATTCCTGTTTTAATTAATATCTATTGGGGATTTCTTTTTATAGATCTATAAGTTATTAATTGTATGTCTTTCTGATACATGGATACAATTTTCATTATAAAATATCCTCTTTTGTCTCTTTTAACAAGTTTTGTCCTAAGTTGATTTTTTCCTATTAGTAGAAATACTTCATTTTCTTTTGATGATTATTTGCATAGTATATCTTTCTCTAGGCTTTCAACCTATATGTGCTTTTAAGTCTTAACTATAACTCTTGTAGACAACATATAGTTGGATCATGTTTTCTTCATGTTTTGAGGCATGCCTTCAATGCTCCCCCAGGCAGTTTACAACTCTCTTAGCCTTAGCTTTCCAGTTGTGCAGAGTGTCAAGTAATACAGATGTGAGATTAAGATATTTCCTGGGCATGTGCAAAGCCCTGAACATTCATGTGGTCTTCTTTATTCCTGGAGATATATAGGATGTTTGCATATCCCCATTAGGTGTATAATTCACCCGTGCTTTTTGTTTGTTTATTTGTTTGTTTTTGACAGCCTTTTGTTATTCCTGGCCTTAGATAGTGACAATGTTAAACAATGCCACTAATTGTTTTCTAAATGTGCCCTGAAATTTAGAACTGTTCTCCCAGATAAATCAAATAGTAACAATTACATGGAGTTAGGGCTTTTACAGGGGCCTTCAAATCCTTCAATTGACTGACTACTACAAGGCTGGTTTTTATAGCTATCACAATGGAATGGCAGTAGGTTTTTACAGTTACTACTGAGCTAAGAAAAGGAGACAGGACTAGGACAAGTTAAAATGCCCCATCTCACTGTTCTTACCATAATCCAGCTTCTTTTTTCTTGAATAAACTCTTTACAGATGTTGTAAATCTTCAGGCAATTTCTAGAGTTCTGGAAGAAGTTGATTTTGGCAATTTTTGCTTTTGGATTTTCAAAAGTCCATATTTTTTTCATTCTGGAAGTGTTTTGTTTTTTTTTTTTTTTCTACAATGTATTCCTAAATATGCAAATAAAACATAAAAGCCATTTATTGTATGTGATTTTGTTGGGTCCGTAATCAAAGGAGTGAGATGAATGCAAAGCAAAAGTCAAGCAAAGCTTTATTTCACGCCAAGCATTGAGAATCAAACTGACTGGCCAGGGCTGTCTCTTACAAAGAGGTGACCCTTCCCTGCCTTACAGACTAACTTTTATAGAGCAAAGGCCATATGGTTGGGCCTGGCCACACACAGGTGACCAATGAGATTGTAACACACAGAGAAAGCTGCATAGTCATGCTAGGTCACACATATGTGACCAATTGAATTACAATTTACCCTATAGTAGGCATTTGAACTAGCCTATCACCTTGGTCAGAATTGCCACCCAAAAGGTGTCCAAAGGGTGGGGCCCATACTCCTTGGTAACTAGGGGGACAGTATGCACCCCCACTGATTGTATACCTCCACCTGGCCTGACCCACCCTTGTATTTGGGCTTTGTTACCTGGGACTGGTTTCCAGGACTTGTTTTAAGTAAGTCCCCTGAGTGGGGGGGGCAGGGACAGTTTAAGTTCTTACTGTATAAACAACAAAGTCATTGTTTAATCAGATGTAATCAGTCTGGCTAAATAGGCCCTTACAATTCGGGTTATAACATTACTAACTACAGACATTTCCACATATAAATCATAAAGTTAAAGAATTTCATCATTAATATAGATATTATTTTAAATAAAACACTTTGAAGCAAAAGAAATATCATTTTCTGAAAAAATTTAAAACCCCACTATAATTACCCCAAATAAACTAAGGATGAAAGGATTTTTCACTTAGCATCACCTAAATATCCTCAAAATGGTATACTTTGCCTTTAAGAAATACACAATTTTGAACCAAATCTTAGGCTTCCTACATTTGAATCTCAGCAGTCTTCCTGAAACAACTCCTTGTATTCCTATTTTAAGTGGTGTCTTTATATACGGTCATTGGCAAATCCAGGTTGGGGTTCTCCCCCAACCCTCCAAAATATCCCAGAACAAATAATAGGTACTATTTTGTGAGTGAATACTTTGTGCTTGGCAGAGTTCTAAATTCTTCCCACATATAATTAACACAGTGACCTTGGGATAATTACTCAGAGATGTTAAATAACTTGGCAGAAATTTCAGAACTACTGAGGATTAGAACGAAGTTTTAAAGCTGTACCTCTATGATTCAAAGCTAGTGCTATTAATCTTTATGCTATTATGCATGCATATGCTCTCAAAGAGATCATACCTGGTAAATAACATTATCTTCACATTCATTTTTCATAGCAAAATTATCATCCTACTCTGAAGTGAATGAGATAACCCAAACGGGTGTAAACCTTATAAGGGACAAATTCCCACAGTGTGACTTAAACTCATATGGGTAAGTAGCTGAGGTAGATCATGCTCTAAAGTCCTCATTAACAGTCATTCATATTAGAAATATATGGGACGTCTGGGTGGCTCAGTGGGTTAAGCCACTGCCTTCGGCTCAGGTCATGATCCCAGGGTCCTGGGATTGAGTCCCGCATGGGCTCCTTGCTCGGCAGGAAGCCTGCTTCTCTCTCTGCCTCTGCCTGCCTCTCTGCCTGCTTGTGTGCTCTCTCTCTCTCTCTCCTTCTCTCTGACAAATAAATTTAAAAAAAAATTTAAATTAAAAAAAAAGAAATATATGCAAGGGGGGGAATTTTAAGTTGGAAGGATACTGGTGTATTTTATGTATAAGCAACTAGTCAGGGCATTACTTTCTCAGCTACACATTGTATGCAATGCAATTGGTAGTCCTTTTCCTTAGAGAGAAGTAGGCTTGGAAAGTGCCAGCAGCATGTGAATTAAATTCTCACCTGATTATATTATATCCACAGGAATCCCACAATAAATGTCAAGGGAAAATCTAAGTTTATCAACAAATGCTTGAGGTGAAGATTTTCTTCAGAACACTGTGTCTCCTGTGCAGCCAAACCACAGGGGAGCAATTAAAACTATACCTGAAAAGGAGTAGCACAGTTTTTCACATGGTGCTAGGGGTTGAAGTTTCCCACATGCTGTGTTCCAAGGGATTACAACCTGTCTGAATAAGAAAAGTCTTCAGGACATGTTCTCTACACAGTCCTTCTTGCATTTTGCATTATTTGAATCCCATTTGCTCATCTGGGACAACCTCCCTCCAAAGCTTCTGAATCATAAACGTGCTACATGACTTTCTAAAACATACTCCAATGTAATTCACACACCCATGGGCAAATTGGGTATTAAATCGATGTCAGGTTTTATGTTTTTACAAGAGGCTTGATTCTGCAGTAGAACTATTTAGCTTGAAGATATTTTTGCACTTTGAAGAGTAACTTTGAAACCTTGACAACCAAAGGAGGTCAATGAGAGAAGTATTACAGATTGCACTTGTATGTGTATATATTGTGTATGTCTGTGTGGACAGTAAGAAAAGGAAATGAAGAGAATTTGTATGAATAATAGCTACCTTCTTTTAATTGTCTATTATATTATAGGCACTCTTACATTACAGTGTATGTAATATTTTTCATTAAAAAAAGAATGAATGACTTAACTAAGGTATAAACTCCATGAATATATGATCTTTTTTAAAAAGATTTTATTTATTTATTTGACAGACAGAGATCACAAGTAGGCAGAGAGGCAGGCAGAGAGGGGGTGGGGATGCAGGCTCCCTGCCTGCTGAGCAGAGAGTCTGATGTGGGGCTCCATCCCAGGACCCTGAGACCATGACCTGAGCTGAAGGCAGAGGCTTAACCCACTGAGCCACCCAGGCACCCCATCCATGAATATATGATCTTGTATGTTCTATATGATCTATATGAATATATGATTCTCTCATTTGTTCTTGTATTTCTAGCACAGTACCTCAAGAATAATAATCAACATTTTTAATGAAAAAGTAATTAGCAAATATTTTAAAATTTGTCTTTACAATAGCCATGAGGCAAATATTCCCAATTTAAAGATGAGTTAATAGAGTCTTTTTTGCTGTTAAGAAAATTGATTTTAACTGATTATATTGGTGATAGAGGAAGATCTATCATGAAATGATTTAGCTCTCATCTGTTAAATAGTGAGCATCCAATCTATTTTGCAAAATTTAATGTTAATAAGATAGTGTATCTGATCTTCCCTTTAGACCATGTCTATGTTTAACCTTAATTGATCACATCTTTCAAAGCTGGTAGATATTTTCTGAAACTTACCTTAGACTCCTCAGATCAATCAGATGATACCCTTTGAGATCCCGGATAATACCCATACCAAATTAGGTAACCCATCAAGGAATAGTTTCAAAATATTTTTTATACCCTTAGCATTATTAACACTCTGACCCACATGAGATATCCTTAGTTTTTGTATTAGATGGCCACCTATACATGTCTTTATATAACATTTCCTAAGCATTTAGTTCTGAGTGCTATTTCTTTTCTATCAGTGCCATTTAACATGTATTTTTTAATTTTTTTTATTTTTTATAAACATATAATGTAACCCCACCCCCCTCTCCCAACACCCCTCCCCCCACCTCCCTCCATTTGTTTTATGACATTAAGAGTCTCTTTTGGTTTGTGTCCCTCCTGATCCCATCTTGTTTCATTTATTCTTTTCCTACCTCCTTAACCCCCCCCCACCATTGCATCTCCACTCCACTTCCTCATATCATGGAGATCATATGATAGTTGTCTTTCTCCAACTGACTTATTTCACTAAGCATTATACCCTCTATTTCCATCTATGTCATCACAAATGGCAAGATTTCATTTCTTTTGATGGCTGCATAGTATAGCATGTATTTTTAATCTATAATTTTCATCAATTAACCAAAAGTATTCTTTTCTTTGTTTTAAACTTATTAAGGTCTTGCTACCTAAAATTGTTAATTTGATGTGCTAATTTTCCTAGGCCACAGTACCAAGATATTGATCAAACAGTCTAGATATTTCTGTTAAGATATTTAGATAATATTAACATTTGAATCAGTACACTGAATAATGAGTACTTGGTCTTCCTTGTGGATGGGGCTCATCAAATCAGCTGAAGGCCTTAATAGAAAAATGGCTGACCTTACTAGAAGAAATTTTCTAGCAGATGACCTTTGGATTAGAACTGCAACTCTTTCCTGGGTCCTCAGTATCACATTTTTGTGTGTTTCTTCAAGAACTTTCCTTTTTTGCCTCTTTCTTCCTGGAGTATTTATAAAGCATATGCTATGGAATCTTAAATAAAGGGTATCAGCACAGAACTATGCATATATGGTTACTTATTGTTTATTTTTTGAGTGAACATTGTTTTTATAGTCACTCCATTAATGTACCTAACAATTGCTTTTATTACTGAATTGCTAATTACAAGCCTGAAACTTACATTTTGAAGGTGTCTAACTTAGGACCAGGTAGTAAGTTTAGTACTAGGAGAATAGGATTCAACACATAGGAACAAACTTTGTGTTCTCTCCTATCAATTTAAAGGATATTATTATGCCATTATTAAGTATACATAACTGATTCAAAATAATTTCCATATAAATTGGAATAATTTCAGTCCTGATTGCTATCTTGGTTGTGAAAGAATTTCTATTATATCAAGTGCTGTCAGTGTTCTTAAGTCTTTTAATGATAAGATGAAGTTAGCTAGGGTTGGTATAACAGAATATAAAGAAAAGAAATGAATGCAAAATCTAGCCCTTATAACTCTCTCAAAGAAAGCATCTTCCAATCATAAATTCACACATAAAAATTTACAAGGCCTGATGAATTAGAAACAAATTGCATTGTCATTGAGGTAACAGGCATTTTAAATTATACCTCAGTATCTGAAAAATATGTTAGATATACAAACATAAAGTAAAAATAAAATTCTTTGGTGTGAAACAAAGTATAAGTACTAAATACCAATCACTGTTGGAAGAGTTACTCCATAAAGCTTTTACATGACAATTAGATATCTCAGAAATCTTAATGACTATATTCCAAAAGCAAGAAATCTTTAAGCAACTATATACCATCATTCTGTCCTCTATTTAATTATATGATGAAAAAGAAACTCATCTTGTCAAGAATAACACATCTTAAAGTTAGAGAAAATGTTACTTTCTGAACTGAACTTAAGGTATACTAGTATATTCATTTATCAACCCTCAAATGCCAAATCTTCCATGGGCATAGGTAGGACTTGTGCTCAGTGGCATGTTGAAAGATATTTAATAATTGTGTCTTACAACAAAACAAGTCCTAATTTGTAATGTCACCATTTCTTTGGTGAAATGCTCCATTATGGGCAAATTTAAGCTATCAGTATGAGAAAATGGAATTTGGAATTGGAAAGATATGAGCACAATTAGTTATCAAGAACCACTATGAGCTGGAAACAGGACTTCATTGTTTGCACCCGCTGGCCCTTTGCACCATGTCTTTATGTGATTAGTAGGGTTATACTAAGCTGCTTTGTTCAATGATTCAAACATACCTTTTTGGCAGTTCAATTCCCTTCTTTCTTTTAGGCTTCACTCTGTAAATTATATGATTTAGCATATGGTAACATTCTTAATTCTATCAGTCTAAGTCTGTTTAGAATATTAAAGCATTAAATATAATAGCAACACCATAGCAGTATAATTGCATAATACTTTATAATGTATAAAAATATGCACATAAATTATATCACTGAGGTTTCATAATTTCCCTTTAACTTACATAATATTATTCTCATAATGCAGATAAACAAAGTCAGCCTTGTAAAAAGACTTGTACCTGATCACAGGATGAGGAAGGACATGGTCTCATGAAATCCAAAGAAATAAAATGTGAAAATAGAACTAGCCAAGAACAATGTTGATGGGAAGATCTAAGTTTCCAAATTTAATATAATCCTAGACTAGTAAAAGATTGTACATTCCCTACTAATTTAATATAATCCTAGACTAATTTTTATATATTTAATATATAAAATTAAATTAAATATATATTTAATATATAAAATTAAATTAATTTAATATAATCCTAGACTAATTTTTTAATCCTAGACTAATAATTTAAGATTGTACATTCCCTACCAAATTTAATATAATCCTAGACTAGTAAAAGATTGTACATTCCCTACTAAATACAACAAAATGTGATACTGACAATATCTGGAAGATTTTTTTCCGAACAAGCATGTTCACCTGTAGCATTTTAAACATTTAGAAAGAAAGGATGTGACTAAATACCAGGCATTATACTTGTGTCCTTACATGAAATTGTTTGATTTCCCCAACACTATGTGACACATTTTCTCCATTTGATAGATAGGGAGACAAAAGTTAGAGGGAGTAAGTAGCCTGCTCCAAGAAACAAGCCTAGCAATAATTAATATAGGAATGGTAAGTTCATTTATATAACTTCACATTCCATGCATTTTCTTTTTATCATGCTTTATTAGCTCTTTCACTTAGAATTGGAAACATTTAACCAACATGTTACAATCAGTAAGAGACATTCTTTCATCTCAGGGAAAAATCACTCTTGGCTCAAATACTTGCAGTCAGTATGTAGGAAACACCAAGAAATCAATAGGAATTAACTGATTTTTTTTTTTTTTTTACTCTAAGTTACACATTCAAGTCCAAAACACCATTCCTTATGCCGGTTTTTCTGCAGATGCTTTTTTTTTTTTTTTTTTTCTCTTTCGTGCTTGTAACTCAAAGCAAATTGCTGAAGCATCAACAAAGAAAAGACGTAAATGCTGTATTATTAACTTATTTGATAGAGAAATTTAATTTGTCCAATTTCAGTTAATTTAAATGCCATAATACTTATAAAACAAATCAAGTTAAATTACACAATTTTGTGTAGTATTATAAAAACTCAGTATGAGATATATAGACTAGAACACATATGTTGTAACAAAGGTGGTATCAAAAAAGACAGCCACACTATCAACAAAGCAGACAAACACAAAATGAGAATCTCTGTGTTAATTCAGATTCTGAGCAAGCCAAAGGATGGTGGACCAAACACCATCTCACAAGGGCTCGGCACACCAAGCTAGTTCATCACTTGTCCTGTCATTTCTCAGCTCACAAGAGGAGGAGTTGATATTCAAATTCAAATATCTAATATTGTAGAATACTTTAAAGTCGGTGAATTAAATATTCCTTATGATTTTTTCTTGCCAATGTTGCTGTTTTCACTAGAAATTCTGGAACTACTTACCCGTAATAGGGTGAAATGTATGTATTCATTTCACAAAACAGTCAAAATCTGAGTGAAAAAGTCATGCATTCTGTCAGTGCAGTTTCCTGATAATAATGTTAGAATGATGGAAATTTTTTTGATAATACTGTGAACATCAATAATGATAATTATGAAAAGTTCTCAAATTTATTACTGATCTTAGACATGACTTAAATGGGTAATGTAAACTGTATAAATATACAAATCAAAAAATTATAATAAATGGTATAAAAATTTTGGTCTTGAAATAAGAGAGTCTTTTAGGATATAGTCACTGGATTCTGCAAATGCCATTTGACTAGTGAATTGCAAGCCATAACTTCTTATAAATATCTAAGTACTGAGTTTTATACATCAAATGCTACTCACAGCTAGTGGAAAAGTTTGTTCATATTTTTACTTCTTACTCTTTTTAATGCTTACAAATGTGATCAATGTGCATTGAAGAACATTTAGACAATTTAAGGATAAAGAAGTCAAAATAATCAATGATTCTACCACCAGAGAATCTTCTGTTAGATTTTGGTTCCTATACTTGAGACTTTATATCTCTCAAAGTATACATCCATTATAAGGTAATTGAAAACCAGAACATAGTGTTTGAAACCTGCTTTTCCCCTTAATAATATTTTGCCAAAAATATATTCCTCAATTATAATTATCAAAAATTCTATAGTAACTCATATTGTAGATATATACAATAATCTATTTAACAACCTACTATTTTTGCTTGGATATCTCAGTTACTTTTAACGTTTTGTAAGCATGAATATATGGCAGTTATATTCTTATATATCTTTGTGCACTTGTGAAATTATTTATTTTGCATAACATCTTAAAATTACTAAGGAAATAATTGAACATTTAAAAACAAATTTTGGGGACACCTGGGTGGCTCAGTTGGTTAAACGACTGCCTTCGGCTCAGGTCATGATCCCAGAGTCCCGGGATCAAGTCCCACATCAGACTCCAGCTCTGCAGGGAGTCTGCTTCTCCCTCTGAACTTCTCCCCTCTCATGCTCTCTCTCTCTCTCTCTCAAATGAATAAATAAAATATTTTAAAAAGAATTAAAAAATTGTTTTACATATATTATTAAACTGTCTCCTTGAAAGATTGTACCAGACTAAATTTAGGCAGTAAGATTAAATAAGGAAAAGATCAAATGTGAAATGTGTTTATCTGACATTTGTCCTGTTCATGTGTTTCCCACAAAACAAGTCCTTGGGCTTTTCTATTTGCCTTATGCAAAACCCAAACACCATCCAAGTAACTGACACAGAAATCCTGAAAGAAATGAAACTGCTGGAAAGATTATTGAACTCCTCCAAAGCCCATAAGAAACAGTGAGCATGCCATGCATGACTAATGAAACCACATTTAATGAATCCTCAAGGTCCTCAGCAGCAGCCTCTGCATTCTCCCAACATTATCTTCCTTTTTACTTCCTCAAGGAGCTGCCAATTTATTTTGAATCCTAAACACTATGAATGTTTTTCAGTCCATTCCTCCCACTCCCTTGTCTTAGCTACACCTCAATTTTAAAGGAAAGAAAAGCCCTTAACAACCTCTACCCTTTGCTTTCATTTTATTCTTGCATTCAGTCTCCTTTCTGAGAACTCTCCCAATGAGTAAGTACACACACAGATTCCAGGTGCAGAATCCCTCTGTATTGACAATGGGCTCATAAGCAAGCCTGGCTTCCTTCACCTGTGTATAATAATACCTTCCTCACCAGGTTTTTCTAAAGACTATTTAAAATAACATAAATGAAAACTGTTCATAAAACAGTCAGACAGCTCTTTTCCCAGTTCTTACAGTCTTCTTAGCTCTTAGTAAATACTTAAAGGCAAATATAAAATAATTGATTTTTCTAGATCCACAGACAATAAACTAGGAAGAATTAGACATTTTAGAATCTTCTATGATTTTGTTAAATATACCAAATATCACCCTTTGTTTTTAAGCCATTTTAAAAAGCCATTTTTGATAGATTTAAACATCTTGATAATTTTCTGTTGACAGTTAAAAACAATGACTATTTACTTTTATTTTAGCCATTGAACACATACAATCAATACTTTCTCAATGTAACTTTTATGTTTATTTTTCTGGAGAAATAATAATTTCCAGGGATGCTTGGGTGGCTCCATTGGTTAAGTGTCTGCTGTCAGCTCAGGTCATGATCCCAGTGTGCTGGGATGGAGCCCTGAATTGAGCTCCTTGTTCAGCAGGGAGCCTGCTTCTCCCTCAGCCTCTGCCTGAAGCTCCCTTGCTTGTCATCTCTCTTTCTCTAACAAATACATAAATAAAACTTAAAAAAAAAAAAAAAGAAGAAGAAGAATTTCTGAATTCCAAATCTCTCACGGCTGCATGAGATGACCTTTAGGTTTATCTTTTCCCTCATCACTTAAAAAAAGTATCAATGACAAGAAAAAGATTTAGAATTAAATGCTGATCAATATTAGACCATTATATAACATATGAACAAAATTTAAAGATGGGTATCTACTGCATTTTCATACCAGTCACTTGTCTGTCATATTTTAGATTGAAAATTTTACGCTATCAACAAAGAGCTGTTTAGCTTCATATAAAAAAGAATACATTTCAAAACCTTTTTTCCTAATGCTCAGAATTTAGAAAATATATTTACTTTAGTTAAAAATATTTACATGTCTCATTTCAATGCTATTTTTAAAAATCACACTTTAGTAAAAAAAAATATTGACTAAGTCATTTCATTAATAGATTGGTTAAATGCAGCTTCGTGCTTTTTATGTTTGTTTTTCTTAGTATGCCTAATATTCCTAATATCCTTGATCTCATTAAAGCATTTTAGATATATTCCAACTGATATTCATCTAGATTCCTTGGGCTAACACCTCCCTTTCTGTTATGTTGGAAAAAAAAAAAAAAAAAGAAAGAAAGTTACAGAACCTGGACAATGGCTAATGAGACTACGAAAGCATCAATTGACGACTACTCAACCAATTTACTGAGTTAGGTTTCAGATAAATTCTTTTTTCAACTTGCATAGTTTTCTTGCAGCAAGAAAGAGAAAGGAAGTAAGTGGAAACATTAAAACAATATGTCTTTAGATAGATCAATTTGAAAAATCATCCCTTTTAACTACCTTACATTAAAATACAAATATGAGAAAAATAATTATGAACACATATTAGAAAATTGTTTCTCATTTATGTAAATATATAAATGCAGCCAGACCACAAATACAATGGTGAAAACAAATATATTGAAATAGATAATCTGATTTCACTGGGGTAACAGATGCTTGACTAATTCAAGATATCAACAACGATGTGAAAACAGTAGGCTATAAAGTCACCCCATGATGTGTCAAAGCTTGGAATTTGCAAAAGATGCAACTCACTGAATTGCTAGCTTAATTGTGTGAACTGCTGTTGCTATTAAAACTTGATTTTTAAAACTTTATTTGATTTCTCTATTGCATCACCACCCACAGCTTAAAGTATACTAATTATAGCTATAACCTAAAACATTATAAACTGAAAATCTAACAATTCTACTAACAAATATGAAACTTAAAGGACATCTGTAAATTATATAACAGAATTATTACAACATTTGGGGGTGGAGACAGGCATGGGGTAGTGGTGTTTCTTGTTTCTTTTTTTCCAGATCCATTCTTTTTGTTTCTATGATTCAAACTGCCAAAGATGGTTACATAAATATATTAATCTAGGTAATCTTTAACTGTCTCAGGCTAAACTGATCTAAGTTAAATTACTTACAGGAATGTACCACATGGAGTTTCCTGCCAGTAGGCTTAAAACGATAGATTATCAACATAAAGGACTTAATGTAATGGGAGGTCAAAGAGGATGGAGTAAGAACTGCAAAAAAAGAGAATTAATTTACAATATCCAGTATTCTTCACTAAGTGCCTGCATGCTAGCACAGGAATTAATTCTGAAAACTCAAAAATTAAACTCCAGGAAATAGTATTAATGTGAAAGTCTTTTTCTTGATGCCCATGAACTCTCTCTTTGCTCATCAACTCCTGTCCTCTTCTGCTTCTTATTATACTATGTTAATCATACCCCTGTTAGCGAGGGGTTTCCCCACCCACTGGATGGCAAGATGTGCCCCTTGCACTTCAGAGAGTGATCCTCCAACTGTGCAGCATATCACAGTTTATGACAACATTCAGCAGACAGCCAGCACCTGGACTCACTGTTTTTACCCAGAGGTTACACATATCAAAAATGTTTCCATGTGGTTAAGATGGTGGAGTAGTAGGGGACCATAATTTCATCTAGATAGTTCAGCTAGATAGTTACCAAATCATTCTGAACACCTGCAAAATCAATCAGAGATCTGAGAAAAGAATTGCTGCAATTCTACAAATAGAAAAGCAACCAGTTTTTGCAAGGTAGGAGGTACGGAGATGTGAATCCAAAGTGATATATCAGAAGATAAACTATGGGGGAGAAAGCTTCCATACGCCAAGTACCAGAAAATGTTATAAGCAGCAGGGCACAAAATCAGAACTTTTGAAAGTCTACTTGAAAGGTGCTCATGAAGTGGAGTGGAATTTCAGGTGGAAGGAGCAGAATGATCTCAGGATCCCTGGGGTCACAAAAAAGAACGGGTGTGTCTGAGAGCAGCAGAGTTTTCAAACATTGGAGCACAGAAACCCAGTGAAAACAGTGAGTCCAAGACACTTGTTTCTGCTGAGTGTTGCCATAAACTGTCATCTGCTGCACAGTTGGAGGACTGCTCTCTGAGGAGGGGCCCAGCAAGAGGGAGAACCCTGGCGAGAACCCCCATCCTCCCCAGGAAGGTGTTGTGTGCGTGTGCACCACAGAAGTCCCTAAGTTTGGAGACTCAAAACAGGGTCACATGCTTTAGATAAAAACACTCAATCACAGTCTGGGTAAACACAAAATTCAGACGGAAACAAAGGAAACAGAGTAACTGCTTTTCTGTGAGGGTGCACTAAAGAGTGACACAAATTTTGCCCCAGATTTGAGAAACCACCATTTTCATTCTCTGAATCTGTGGTGAAAGCCTTCAGGGAACAAAAGCCACATAGAGCAATTCAGAGCCTCTTACACTGAGCCCAGCTCCAGGGCAATGGTGGTGCCATTCTGCCCTGGCAAAATACCAGAGAATCAGCATAATGGGCCCCTCCCACAGAAGAGCAACAAGAACTTCCAGCTAATTCTAAGCTTGCCAATCATAGAGAAGTGAAAAATTCTAGCTCTTGGGAAAATAATATACAGCATTCATAGTTTTTTCTTATGATTCTTTAGTTTTTCAGTTCTATTTTTTTTCCTTTACATCTCTTTACTTATTTTATCAATTATTTTCTTAAGGCTTTTTCTAAATTTTCATTTTTATACTTATACTTTATAAATATATATTTATATTTCTATATATGTATATGTGCATATACATATATATATAATATATAAATATGGGCTTCTTTTCATTCTATTCAATTTCTTTTTGTGTGTGTGTGTATATATATGTATATATTTTGTTTTGTTTTGGTTTGGTTTGGTTTGCTTTGCCTTTTTTTTTTTTTTCCCAATTTTGGAATCTAGTTTCTTCTAACAAACAAACCAAAATACACCAAGGATCTGTTTTATTGTTCTGTTCACCTTCTGTTTAATGTTATTCTCTCTCTCTCCCTCTTTTTGTTTCTATAATGTATATTTTTCTGTTGTCCCTGTTCCTATTTTTATATTTTCTCTCTCTTTCATCTATTCTTTTCTAGACATAATGATAACCAGAAGAACTAACTCCAAAAGAGAGAAAAAGAGGCAGTACTCACTGCCAGGGATTTAATCAATATGATATAAGTAAGATGTGAGAACTAGAATTCAAAACAAAAATTGTAAAGATATTATCTGGGCTTGGAAAAAGCACAGAAAACACTAGAGAATCCCTTACTGGAGAAATAAAGGAACTAAAATCTAATCAGGTTGAAATAAAAAAGGATATTACTGAGATGCAATTAAAAATGGAGGCCCAGGGACACATGGGTGGCTCAGTTGGTTAAGTGGCTGCCTTCGGCTCAGGTCATGATTCCAGTGCTGGGATCAAGTCCCACATCAGGCTCCTTGCTTGGCAGGAGCCTGCTTCTCCCTCTGCCTCTGCTTCCCTGTGCTTGCTCTCTCTCTCTGTCAAATAAATAAATAAAATCTTAAAAAAATAAATAGAGGTCTAATATACCAGTATAAACAAAGCATAAGAGAGAGTCTGTCATATACAAGACAAAATTATAGAGAATAAAAAAAAAAAAAAACTATGAAAAAGAGAGATAAGTAACTACTGAATCATGAAGGGAGAATTTGAGAAATCATTGATACCCTAAAGCAAAACAAGATTAGAATAATTGGGGTCCTGGAGGAAGACAAAAGAGAGGGAGTGGGGAAAAGTTTTATTTGAACAAATTATAGCTGAGAATTTCATTAACCTGAGGGAGAAAATAGGCATTAAATCCAGGAGGCACAATAAAATCCAAATCAATAAAAATAGGTCAATACCCAGACATATGAGAGTGAGGCTGGCAAATTTCAGAGATAGAAAAAATCCTAAAATCAGCTTGAGACAAGAGGTCCTTAACCTATAAAGGTAGAAACATTAGATTGGCAGCATACCTATCCACAGAGACCTGGCATGATACATTCAGGGTGCCAAATGAGAGAAACACATGCAGCCAAGATTATTTGATCCATCTTGGATG
The DNA here is from genome assembly GCA_003697995.1 of Taxidea taxus jeffersonii. Lineage (NCBI taxonomy): Eukaryota > Metazoa > Chordata > Mammalia > Carnivora > Mustelidae > Taxidea > Taxidea taxus. The sequence goes on from RCUC01168849.1 coordinate 73,887, forward strand.
TCATTCAGAATGGAAGGAGAGATAAAGAACTTCTAGGACAAAAGAAAAACTAAAAGAATTTGTGATCACTAAACCAGCCCTGCAAGAAATATTAAAGGAGATTCTGTAAACAAAAAGAGAGCCCAAAAGTAATAAAGACCAAGAAGGAACAGAGACAAAATATAGAAATGGTGAATTTTCAGGTAATACAATGGCACTAAATTCATATCTTTCAATAAATAATCTGAATGTAAATGGGCTAAATGCTCTAATCAAAAGACACAGGATATCAGATTAGATTAAATAAATAAATAAATAAGCCTCATGGCATGCTGTCTCCAAGAGACTCAATTTAGATCCTAAAACACTTCCAGGTTGAAAGCAAAGGGATAGAGAACCATTTATCATGCTAAAGGATATAACAACAACAACAAAAAAAGCTCAGTAGAAATCCCTATATCAGGCAAAATATATTTTAAACCACAGGCTGTAATAAGAGATGAGGAAGGATATCATAATCATAATTATATCATAGTTAAAGGGTTTATCCAATAAGAAGATCTAAAAACTATAAATATGTATGTCCCTAACATGGAGGGGCAGCCAATCATATAAACCAATTAATAACAAAATTAAAGAAACACATTGATAATAACACAATTATAGTAGAAGACTTTAAAACCCCACTGATTGCAATGAATATAC